>VXBC01013654.1:650072-708722 GCA_013399945.1 Ploceus nigricollis
GGGCCGGTGCTGGCGCGGCTGCAGGGCCGCGAGTTCGAGTTCCTCATGCGGCAGCCGGCCGTCACCATAGGCCGCAACTCCTCGCAGGGCTCGGTGGACGTCAACATGGGGCACTCCAGCTTCATCTCGCGGCGGCACCTGCAGCTCAGCTTCCAGGAGCCGCACTTCTACCTGCGCTGCCTCGGCAAGAACGGCGTCTTCGTGGACGGCGCCTTCCAGCGCCGCGGCGGCCCGGCCCTGCAGCTCCCGCCGCAGTGAGTGCCGGGGGCCGGGGGCGGCGGGGCCGGGCCCGCTCCGCAGGGCAGGAACGGCCCCAGGGGGCGGAGAGGGACCCTCTGTCCCGGGGAGGGGACGTGGGGCTGAGCGGAGCGGGGGCTCCTTCCAGGAGGGGACGGTGACGGGTCCCTCGCCCCACGGAGCAGGCGGTGAGCTGCCCGTGTCCCATGCAGGCGATGTGTGTCTGCCAGGAGAAGGGCCTGATGTGATGGTGAGGGACCACAGCTGATGAAGGAAACAGGGGTCAAGGGTTCCCCTGCCCACCAGGGGTCTGAGGGGATAGTGAGGGTCTGCCTCTGAATAAGGTGGAGGGCTTGAGATAGCAGTGAGGCATCCCCCTGCTCACAGAGAGCCTTAGGGGACAGTGAAGGTCCCCTCACTTCAGGTTGGTCACAGTGGGTGAGGAACACTCACCTGGTGGAGGGCTTGAGGTGGTGTTGAGGGACATCTGCCTGATGAGGTTCTCAGCATCAACATGGGATGTCCTCACCTTCCCGGCCTTGCTGCTATCCGTGGCTGAGAAAGAGGATGATGTTCATTGGGACTGGGGCTGTTCCCTCTGAAAGAGGCATATCAGGGGAAAAAGTGTGAAGAAGTGTAAGCCCCTCACTGCAGGGTATCCCCCATGGTCATCATCATCCTCCATGCTTGCCTGCAAACAGACTCATGTTCAACTGGTGGCTCTTAAGGGTTTCAGAAAGACAGAGAAGAAGGAAGGACTCTCAGTGGGCTAAAACTTGCTACACCCAAGGCTTGTCTTCCTTGGAAAAGATCTAGCGGAAAAAGTTGGAAACCACTTTGCCAGAATTGCTTACTTAAGGGTTGGCAAGTTAGGTGTTGTTCTTGGTGTCTCTGTGGAGCAGCAGAAAAAAAGGAGTCGGGTCAGGCTGGGGGTGATGCTGCTCACCAGGACAGCAGGTGCCCAAGGGTGTCTTTGCTTCCTTATGGAAGGGGAGAGGGGTGCAGAAGGGTTTGCTGTGCTACCAGGGTCTGTGCTCTGTTAAATTCTCTTGCAGAAAGAAGAACGAGGTTGATGTTGATCTATTTCTTCCTCTGAAAACATTGTTTATAGTTGCTGAGTTCTGTCCAGCGACTGCAGTGCTTCACCCCAGGGCAGCAGCGTGATAGTGGTGGGTGATGTAATTCCTGTGTGCATCTCCTCAGGTTCTTTCAGACTGACTGTGCCTAATGCCATCCCTGGGTACGCTGTAAAGGCAGGAGATTGGGGGGTTGTTGTTTGTATAAAACATCTGTTTTCATCTGTCACGTTTTGGCTTTGGTACTGTTTACCTCCAGCACCAGGGTCCTGGAGTTATCCCTCTCTCGCCAGCCTGTTGCTCAGGGGAGGGTTTTTTAATTACTCATTTCCTCTGCAGGCTGCTTCATTTTGTACTTAGTAATTTAGTTATAGCTCCCTAGCTGCTCTCTCTCTGAGGCGTTTTGGTTTCTAACGTGTTTCATTTTCTAAAAGAGATGTCCTTTAGTGTCTGGTTAATTAATCTGGCTTTGTAAAACAAGACCACCCGAAGCCCTGGGCATTTCTGTTGTCATTCCCTCTGGCTCTGGTATCTGTGCAAGCTCTCTGCTCCCTGTCATTCTGTTTTTTCACTTGGTTAATCATAAGCATTGTGACAGAAAACTATGTCAAACAGCAACCTCGTTGCTTATTTCTCTCCCCTTTGCTCCTGACTCCTGGAGTGGGTATGGCAACTTTCCTTCTGCATTGCTCTAAAGGGAGGAGTTTAATGTACGCTTCTGAACTCTACACAATAAGGCACCCTCATAGCTTGGCTGCTGGTTGAGCTACATAAATAAACTTGGTGCTCCTCCCTTTCTGACTTCCAGAGTAGGAAAATGTTTTGCATCAATCTAAAGGAATTTGCCCCCTTGCTTGCCTTGCTTGTCTCAGGTTTTGTTCTCCTTACTGGCCAGTCAAGGGTTTGTATGTAACTCAGACCAGGAAAAAGAAAATCTTGTTGAAGCTTAGCGTACAGAGTCTTGATTGAGGCTTGAAACTGTCTGCTGTTATCTCATTATCTGCACTCTTGAAAAATCAGGCAATTCTCTCCCAGTCACCCTCTCCACATACACACACACAAAAATCTCTCCCCAGTAAACATAAAGTGCCATTTCTTTCTTGTAGAGAAGCCTGTGTGGTTACAGCCAGCTAATGTTGTCAGAAGGAGGACAAAGTGAGGACGGGTTGTAGTACACAGATTTTACACAGTGCTTTCTGCATATTATGGTAACACTGCTGCTGTGTTTGATACAGCCACACCTTTTCCGTGTACCAGCAGAATGTACAGTTTATGTTAAATTTCAGGAATTAGTGATCATTCCATCCAATGTTTTAGAGGGAGGTCCTTGTGATGTGGGCAGCTTTTGCTGGTAATATTCTAAAAACCAGTTTTTTGAGTGGTTGTCCTCCCTTTTCCCCCCACACCTGTAAAGGATGGCAGAAATGTGCAAAGTGCTGTTTTCTTTGGACCACAGCAGTCACTGCTGCTGTTACTTTACAAGCAGAGGAAATGCTTGTGCATCATGAGATCATGAATGGAAGCAGAGGGTTCCAGGAAAAAGTGTCTTTCAGTTGTAGTTCATACTACTAGTTAAAAAATAGATGATGAGCTCATGAATTCTGTTTTCTGAGGTTCCTTCTCACTTTACTATTTCTGTGTAGAACTTCTCTTTTCTAAGTTTTCTAAGTTTAGAAGTAATTCCTGATGTATGGAGGATCTTGTCAGGAGGGGTGAGAAGGGAGGAAAGAGGGGGAGTTTGAGACCTCTCTTGAAGGCTGTACTTACCTCCTGTCTCAACAGCCCTACTCAAAATCAAGAGCTTTTGAAAAGCTCTGTATCACTTCCTCCATCAGCGTGGTGTGTGTGGATTCTCTGCTGTAACCAGGATTTTACTGCTGGGCAGGAGTATCATATTCCACAGCTGTGTTGTTATGGGAGGTTGTATTTCACAGATGTGATGACATAACTATACAGTATAATTAAACAGTAATAACCAACAAAGAGGACATTTCCTAGAGGTTAATGACAGTTAGGAACAAAGTGGGTGGAAGAGTGGAGGGCCTATGGTACAGCTGAAGATCCTTAATCAGTTTAATTAATAAGTGCCACACTACAGCAGACATTACAAATATAAATCAAGATGAAATTATGGAAGTACTTACATCAAAAATACGTGCTTCAAATCAAATTAAGGATTTGCTAGAAACTCTTTTTATAGCTTGTAATGTTTTTTTAGCTGTGCTTGTGGGAGCTGGAAGTCTGTAGATAAATATCTGGGTATTTTTCTATAAGAAAGAGAAGAACTCAAAACTACCAGGAGAATATGCACTAGATATTAAAAACTCTTGATACCAGCAAAAGTGTAAGATAGAGCAGGAACCATTAATTGGAGTATTTTTTCCTGTTGAGGACAGTAATTTCTTCAAATTTATGGTGTAATCAGGTGTTTACAGGATCAGGTTAATGACGAGTTATTAACTTTTTCTTTGTTTTCTTTAAAATGGACTCAGTTTTTAAAATAATTGGCAATAACAAGTTAGGCACTTCAGTAACTAAAATAATCATTTGTTTAGTTATTTATTTATTTTTTCTCCCAGAAGAGAAGGAACTGTAGCAGTTGAAAGTTTAACTTGCTAACCTGAATTTTAAGTAGCTATGAGTCAGGTCTTCAGATGCTCCCAAATACAAAAGTTCTATTGACTAAACCTGCAAGTGTTGCTTGAGCATAGCCTGATAATAGCACTTGAGCTTTTTGAACTGTGAGCTCAATAGATTGGAAAATGATGCTTGTCTGGGAATGTTTCATGGGATATTTGTCTATTGCTGCTGTGACCATTTAGAATTTTTGCAGTAGCATAATTAATGGAGCCTGAAGTTGGTGTTTTTCAGTGTAAATGAGTTCTTTCAGTATGAGGTTTCTGAGCATAAAAACAAGTTTTTAAACCTGTAGTTCTTTTAGCATTTAGGAAATAAATGGAGGAGCTTTTTTAGCTTGAGAATAAATACAAGGGAAGTAAATATATGGATGTAGGAAATCAAATTAAAACACAGAGTTAAAATAAAAACATTATGTATATAAGCCCCATTATAAATTGAAAACTTACCATGCATGTCAAGTTTTATTAAGAGCATGCTGCTTTATTTATAATGGGATTTTTCTAGGTGCTCAATAAACTTGGCAAAAATAAATAGTCCAATACTGTGACCACACACAAAGGTGCTGATCCTGCAGAATTTTACACGTGCATTAATCTTTCCATATTGTGAGTACACAAGTTCCCTTCGGTGTTTGGGTAGTGGGGGTGTCTCAGCAGCCGGAAAATGGAGAATTAGATCCAATTTCTAAGGGACGTGGCTGTACAGTGTGATAGCCAGAAACTCCAGGCACTAATTCAAGTTTAAAAAAATGCCATATTCTAGGAAAATGGAGATGTGCACAATGCACTGCAGTGTTTGGGTGACCTCACCAACCACTCGAGCTCCATTCTTGTGGTTGGAGCGACGCCATCACGGTGGGGACGAGGCAGGGTGTCCTTACATCTGGGGGCAGCTGCACACCCTGTGTACACACACCAAGGAAATGCTTTGACCACAGAACCACGACTGCAGAACTAGTTGTTTCTGAAATGCTGCATATTTATGTTGTCTCTGGTAACTCCTCAGGTAGTTTTGCTTTTTAAGTATTGCATGACCTGCATTTGCAACAATTTTTTTTTTTTGTTCTTTGTTTGAAATACGTTGTTTGCTGTGCTACAGCTTGTGGATGGTGGTTTTACTCTTGCTAGAAACCCTTTAAAGATTTGCTTTCTTAGTGCTTCATCTTGTATTTTTCATGCTCTTACTTAATTTCAAAGACTGTCTTTGAGAACAGGTTTTTTTGTTGCACAGCAAGATGTGATAAAGGATTACCTGATTTTAATTATGGAATTCATGTCAAGTAATAATTTTTGACTAAGCAGCTCAATTTGTCATGAGTTATATTAAACGTTTAAGGGAAAGTTTCTCTCATGTGAAACTGCTGCTCAATTTGTTGATTCAAAAATAGCTGTGCTGTAAGTCAGGTTGTGAATATAAACGAAGGTTATGCAAAACTCAGTGCATGTCCTTATGGATTCTTTTAAACCAGGCTTGGTTCAGCTTAGCTGATGTGTTGATTATGAAAAGATTAAGGAGAACATGCCACACTTGTCTTGTACAGTTTTGTGTGGAGTCTCAGCTATAAAGTCATAAATGTGGGTTCAAGTTGTGCTGGTGTAACTTCTTTGTGCTAGCAAACTCTTAATCATGGCACGTATCCTTAGGAGACTGTGGATTCCTTCCTGTGGGTACTGTTTTGTTTTCATATAAATCTAAAGGATGAATGAGTGTGAAAGTTTTTGCTTTTCTGAAAATGGGGAATAAAAATGATGAATCTGTAGTAATTCATATCCTAGTTATTTTGGTGCCAGCTGTGTGAGCGTACTCACTGTAGAGCATCTGTCCTGGTAACAAATCAAAATAATGCTGTTTGCTTTGTTTTTTACCCTCCTTCTTCAAAAAACGTGATAGGCAGCCTTGCACTGAATAACTGAGAGCATAAATGACAACCAGATTAATGTGCCTGTTGTCTTTGTGAGCAAGCTCCCAGTAACTGCTCCACTGGCCATTTGGCATCAGAGCTGTTCTCTGGGACACCAAATTCCCTCTCTCGGTGTTGCAGTTGCCTGGAGGAGTAGATGTGGCAACAGGATGTTGGTAGAGAACAGGGAACTACTTGAATTTGCCACTTATGCCATGCAAATAAAGGCTTATTGCTGGCCCAGGTGTGGTAATTAGTGTCTGTTATTGAGAGGAGTTTGTGCAGTGATGGCAGAGAGCAGAGCCAGCGAGGGTTTGGGGACTGCTCTGTGACAGCCTGGGGTGACAAAGGGGACACAGGCTGGTGAGGTGCTTGTTAAACCACTCACAGAGCTGACAGTTCCCTCCAGCTGGCTTTCCTATTCTGGGGGGATCTCTGCTAGCGCTCAGCTCCATATCAGCTCCTCTGGCATGTGGTGATTTACTGAGTTCCTTCTAGCTCAGTGTCTGAGCAGCGTCTGGGTGTTCTGCCATCAGAGCCAAGGGGCTCCATAACCAGAAATGCTTCACAGACCAAGCTTCACCTCACTGCTGGTTGGATGTGGATGAGACAGCTTTCCTTTCCAATCCAAGTGGAATTGTGGTTAAAAAAAGAAAAATGTCCTTTTGAGTTGGTGATGTTAATGAAAAGGGAGAAAAATTCTCATTTGCTTTTAGTACAGATTCTTTCCTTTCCTTTTCCTTAATAGCTGTCCAGAGCACAGAGGCTTCTCTCACATGTAGCCATGCCCAGCACCAGCTTTGTTTTATTATCTTTGGTTCAGTCCCTGTACATCCAGGAGTTTCCTGAGGTTGAAGACTCGTGACTGAGATATCCACTGTAAAGAAAGAATAGTCCACAGTGTATTGGGTGTTGGAGGTCTTTGTTCTCTTACAGTTGAATATGCTTTGTAGCAAATGCCTTAGAAGTCCCCTGAGCTTGTGCAGTGTTTTCTGACAGGTAAACTTAGGTTAAAATGTTGTTTTATGCATCTGAAATGGCTGATGGGCCCTGATGTAACTGAGTGCAAGACTGAAACCAGGGAAAATGTGGAGGTGTCATTTTTGCAGTGATTTTTTTTTCTTTGACAAATTTGCAAGATGAAAAAGCAGAAGCCTTTTTTTCTGTCTCCTGAATGTGGCTACGAAAAGACATCTTGATGTACTTCCAGACGTGGTTAATCGACTAATTGTGAGTACAAATTATTGTCTGGTCTTAATGCATTCACTTCAGTCAATAATTCAGTATTAATCACTGAACTGTTTTTTCAAGTATTTGTAAGTCTCCCTATTTCAGTTGACTGCAGACTCCTCATAAAAGCAGATTGATGAGATGCTTATAGAGCAGATTAATTTCTCCCCTAAGTAAATGTGAGTGAAAATTTCCATCCAATTGTATATTCTTTGTTTTCATAGTACAAATACAATTTTACTAATGTCTATTCGCTCTTGTACACAAATGTTTTTTGCTAGTAATTCACATCTTTGGTTTCTTCAGGACAGCTCAGTAAATGCATGTGTGCATTCCTTCTGCATGGCACTTAATTTTTATGAAATACATATTTTATTGGGCAGTAAAACATTTAAGTATCTTAATGGCCTAATTAATACTCTGCATCCACTTCTGTCATGTGTATTTTGCTCTTCGTTATCCTTCTGCTCCTTTTTTCATGTCCTCGTGCATTTTTTATCATAAAAATTTCAAGCAATCTTGAGAGAGCAGTCTATTACAAGGCTGTTCTTTGAATATTCAGCAACTCTAAGATTTGATTGATAGTCCCTTCCCTCCCATCCTGTCTATTTTTAGTAACTTAAAAGCGAGTTTAATTTCTTGGGTTGTCCTTTGTTGTGTATGTGCAATTTACTTTGGTGGTTTTCCTCCCTCCTTTAAATGTACCAGATATGTAATTTTCATGTTCTTTGAGGACATCTTGACAGCTGGGGAGAAATAATGTAGAAGTTAATTAGGAGCTCTGCCTTAGCTGAAGGAGCAAAGATGGACAGTCTTTGTCTGGTTCTGTTAATATATGCTGTGTGATTAGGATAGGAGGAGAAGTGGAAGGAAACTTTAAGCACATTGTTACCACTTATTATCCTGCTTCAAGAATCTTCTAGCATGTTTTCATGTGCAAGCACAATCCACTCCAGCTTTTAGGACAGAATGAGGAGACAAAAAGCCTTGCAGAGGTGGTGTAAGCACTGTGGAAAAGGACGTCCCTCCCCCTCTCTCTGAAATACAACCTTGGAGCTGTACCCCTTTTTTCTGCTTCGTGCCACTTCAAGGAGAGCCTTGGGAAATCTTCCCACACAAACTGTTTTAATCTTCTATCTCCCTCTAGGCCACATACAGAAGCCACCAACAGTTTGTCTAAGCAGGACTGGACTCCCTGCAGAGCCAGTTTGTGCACTTGCTAAAGGAATTGTTCTTGAGCAACTTCAGGCCTTTCCTCTCTCGAGGGCATAAGAACTCTGGACTCTTACACACTCGGAATCCTGATTGTGTGGGAGGAGAAAAGGACTAGAAACATAAAGCAAATTTTGTTTTTACCTGATGGGTAGACCAAAAATGATTTTGGTTTTCATATTCAGTTTGAGGCGTAGCCCAAGCCAGTAAGGGTAGGCTCTTCATGTGGGAGATGTGCCAACTGCTATTTATTTATTGATCTCGTTCCTTTTTTTAATTGTCTCATGGCTGGTATAACGTGGTGCTGGTGGCTGCCTGCCCACCGTGTGTAAAGGGGTGTTGGCTGTCAACAAGCCTGGCAATTGGGTGGCTTTGCCTCCTTCTGCCTTGTCCATTCAGCTGGATAATTGCTGTAGATCTTTTCCCATCTCTCCCTCAGACACTGTCTAATGAGACAAGATAATGAAACTGTTTTAGTCCTGGGAAGACTAGCAAAGGAAGTCAAAGGCTGGCACATGCTTTGCTGCTAATGCCTTTATGGAATATTAAGGCAAGCACTGAAGTTTCCTTCAGGCGTAGGAATTCTTAGGAGAAAATTCCTGATGGCTAGTGGTTCAGTGAAAGAATTGCTATCATTTTTTGTGTGTATGTTGTGTAAACAAGGTGTATGCTGACTGGCTGTTGAAAATAGGCACAATCGAGTAGTTTAGAGTTACACATCATCTGTTTACAATTGTGTAAAAATCGCTGCAAACAGCCACAGGATGAAGTTGGGAAACAAGTTTGTTTTGGTGGATATTGATTCTGAATCTAAAGTCTCTTGTCACCAAGTGGGTGCATCCTCTTCTCCAAGAGACTACAGTTTCTTCTCAATTTCTTTCTGCTTTGTTCTCTATTGCAAGAATGAGAATTCCTATTAAAATCCTATAGCAGAAAATGGCCAGAATTCTGTTCCCCAAAAAGCTGATACTGCAAACTATGAAGTTCATATAAATCTTCCACATAAGGCACATCCATTAAAGTAAAATGTTTCCCTAATTCTGTATATTCTCCTGAAGCAAAGGAAAGGGAGCCTTAAACTATGCCATTTATATGACAAAATATCTCTCCAAAATTTTCCTAATTTAAAAATAATGAAACCACTGGGGTGACAAATTCCACATGTGCTGAGTTTTGGAAGAGTCATTGTCACTTCAGTTGGTTAAACTCTTTACAAGGATTAAACCCCTCAGCACAGTTGTATATACTGGAAGGATTTAAAATACCTTAGAAATCTTGTGATAGTTTTTTATTGTTTGCAATCTTAACTATGTCCTGCTAGGTGGTCTTTCACGAGCCAATTCAGTACATCATCATCTGAATCATAGTAAAATTGTTCTCTTTTTTAGTAGGAGAGAAGGTTGTGCCTGTGCCTGTGCTCTTTTATCCTTTATTTTAAATGTCAGTATTTGGAAGAATGCAGGTGAATGTCACTTTGTAGACACTTGTGTAAGAGACTCTCTGTTGCCCCAAATGTTTATTTGGCTCTGAGTCTAGAAGTTGTCAGCTTTTAAAACATTTAAACTACCCTCAGAGCTGTTTTAAAACAGTAATCCTGGCTTCCTCTACTGAGTATTGAATGGATTGTGAAATGTCTTCAGAGGGAGTGGAACGGACTTATGTGAACATTTTGCAGAGTTTTAACTCCATATGGGTATTTTTTTTTAATGTACATAAATAGTACATTAGCTTTTCCAAATCACTTTCTAAATGAACTGAACCAGCCTCAAAGGAAAATACATCATAGTCATGCTCTGCATGTTAGAGCCCTCTTAGAGAGCCTGATTGAATTCAAAGGTTAGTACCATCCCACACACAGGCTTTTTCTGGCATATATATGTGGAAATTAAGATTTTTTTTTCCTGAGCTTTACTGAGGTGATTTTGTTTTGCTTAGCCTTTCCTAATGTGTTTATATGTAGTTCCCTTGCTTTGGAAGGGTGAGTCTGCTAAACGAGTTGTGTGAGACCTTTCAAGGTATTGGGCTGGCTACTTGATAGCAAACCCTACTATGATGAATGGCCCATTAGAAGAAAGTTGATGGCATTGTAAATGAGATTTTACATGAGAATCAAACTGCTCTAGTGTATCCAGCAAAGATGCTGAAACAAGTGCCTCTCTCTGAAAAGGTTATTAGGAGATTTTATGAACTGCTACTTTCAAATGGTTAGTTTACCCTTATTCTCCAGGGTACAAAAATTCCCCAAGAGTCTGGATACTTGTAGTAATAAGGAAGGGTCTTCTCGGGGAAATGGGAGTTAGGATGAAAATGGGGGTAGAATTGAAGTTGGCCAGACTTGTGTGGTGAAAGGGGCAGGATCTGCAGCCAGCTGAAAGTTCCATGGCAGTTAAGCAAAGATTTGAAATTCTTGGTATTGAGTGAGGTATGGAAATGAATAACCAGTGCTTCTTGTAGAGGCCAACTGTGGCCCTGCAGTTAGTTCCATACTGTCAGTACATATTTAATTCTTGGTGAACTGTTTAATTTCTTATTGAAAACAGAACTCTGTGTAGAAGCTGGTATAGGGAAGTTCCTCTGAGCGTGGGTGCAGATGGGGCTTTTTTCTGGCATTGAGGTAGGTGTTAATTGTGGTTTATGATTGAGGGGGAAACATAGTTGAGTGTTTCTGCCAAGATGAGCAAAGAAGGAAAATAGTTAATATTGACCTTTTTCATTTTAACCAAGATCAGTGGGACCACTGGCTTGGAAAGCCTCTCAGAAGGGCTCTTGAATTTCACAGAAGCAGGGAAGGAATGAGAGGTGGTGGCAGAGGCTGAGTCACTTCTTGTGGTCTCTGCTGTGGTAGAATGGAAGCCGGACTTAGGCTCTTATCTTAAGGTTTATCTTGGAGCAGGGAAAAATTGAGTGTGAATGGGGGCTAGGCAGCCTTTTCTGGTTCACTGCACCAGAAAATGGGTACATGTGTGTATTCCAGAGCTGGTGTTGAGCTTTTCTGTGACATCTCTGGAAAGCAATGTCAGACTCAGTGCCTGGTGCTGCCAGGGTAGCCACAGTCCAGGAGTCCTGAAGCGGCCAGGGGCTACGTGTTGCCATTGGGATTGGGAGCTGTGGTTTGGCAGTGCTCCCTTAGGACTGGGGAAAGTGGGAAATGAGAAATCCTACAGGAAGGTGAGACACATCAGGCATCTGAGCCCTTGCAAGGGCTGAGCAAAATGTGCTCCTGGTCCAAGGCTATGCAGTGTCTGCCATTTCAGCCTTACAATGTAGAATTTGATGTCTGTGGAAGGATCGGTGCAGGATGAGGTGGCCAGAGCAGAACTCAGAATTAAATGTCATCCTGCATTGTTTCATAAGAGTTGCCTTTCATTGTGCACTTGAATTTACTTAGTGGGACAGCAAGTTACCATGGGGGTGGATGGACTGACCTTGTTTATTACTGTGCTGTATTTTTCCAGTACCATAAAACCTAGGCTGCTGTCAAGCACACACTTGAAGTATATTTATCTCCATGGAGTGCTTTTCTCTTTGAAACTTCTGTTCCACTCCATAGTTCTGCCAATTTGATCTGTACTTCAGCTTTGTTTAATGGCTGTTATCTGGTAGGGTTGGAATTTTGTTTTGGTTTGGCATTTTTCCTTTAAAACATCGCATTGGGATCTAAAATGAAGCCGATTTAGAACTGAGCACTGGGATATGACATTTATTTTTGCCCATGTTGTTAGAGTGACAGCCATATAAACGAAGCTCTGTGTCCTCTGAATAAGCCCCAAACTTCTGGGAATGAAGAGTCCTCCAGGGCTTTGTGGAGATGCTGCCTTAAGACACATGTTCGCTCTTAGTCAGAGAAGGGTGACAGGTGTGATGTTAATTCTTCCAAGATGGACACTGGCTGAACAGGACTGAAATCCCCACTTTCATGGAGCCTATTTTACAGAGGTCCTTAGAGGCCAGTAATGAGTAGAAGTTATTCAGAAGTGTTTGAAGTGTAGAGCTGCTATTCTGTCACCCAGTCTAAACAGCTACCCAGCCCCATGACAAATATGATTAAAATCCCATTTTAATCCCTGGAGGGATCCTCTAAGTCCTAAATACACATTTACCACATGAGCAAGGTGGGCTGCACTTGTAGAGAAAAATAATTGATCCTGCTGCCCCTGTGTTGATGTTTGTGGCTCTAGCATGTGTGGTAAGCAGGAGAGGAGTTAATTTTAGCTTGATTAGCAACACAGAAGGGAATCAAGATGACTGTTGTAAATGGCAGTGGGATGAGATCAATGAGGGTAGTTTATTTCCATGCATCTGAGTGGGTGTTCTAAGCAATTTAATTTTTCTTTTTTGTTTGTTTTTAAGAGAACCAAGAATGTTAATGCATTTAGTCCTTGAAATCCTTCCGTGGCTGCAATCCTGGATACTTTAATGTTGTTGCATGGTCATTGCTTTAAATGAACACCAGGTGCTGTTCCCCAGCAGTTCTTTGTTTCTCTGCTCTCTGTTACCTGGCTCAGCAGCAAGTGGCGAGTGATTTTCAGTACTGCACTCTCCATTTTTCTCCTACTCACCTTTGTTTATATTCTGGAGCATGTTCCCAACTGTTTATGATTAAACATTGCTCAAACAGCCAGGGTAAGATTTATTGACACAAAGGAGGCTGGGAGGAGGGAGTGGCTGGCTGGTCATCTGTGTCTACTTGCAGCTGATAGTGATGTTATTGACGTTGTCCACGTGTCGGTGCAATGGCCGTGGTGTGTCCCAGGGGCTGCTGTCCAAAAACACTGGCAAGGGACTGATCCCTGTCAGCACAGCCTTTTTCCCTTTGTGTGACACAGTAAAAGCTCAAGCAAAGCAGTTTGTGTAGGTGATGCACTCCTTTCTCTTCAGCTTGGCCTTCTGGAAACACCCCATGGCTCTTGAGGAGGGGATCTGTATTTTTCTCTTGGTGGGAGAGGCTTGCTGATCTCCACAGACAGAAATCAGGATTTGAAACATGCCAAAGGGGTTGTGACCTACAGGAGTTTTAAGTGGTCTTTTTAAAAAAGACATCTTGAAAAACAGTGCTGTTATATGGAATGCAAGGAAGTTCAAAATGGAAGATTGGAAAGTGAGCACTATTTAGGAAAATAACTTAAAATACAGAAATATTAGCGTTAAAAAGAGACTGAGTTCATTAAAAAAGTCTTCTCTGGAACTAAAACAATTTGTTTCCTGGCCCCTCTTAGCTATGTACAAACCAGGTGTGTCTATGTGTAGCATGTTAAGTTTTGGTTATTTATTTTCAAGTCACAGATACTGGTAATTTTCAAGTTTTAGGAAAAAAAATCAAACATAATATTGACAATATACTAAAAAATTAACAGATTGATCAGCCTAACATGGAAAGGGATTTTTGCACTTCTAAGATTTGATGATACAAGCGAGATACACACACGTGTTGCACGTAATTTACGTTTTCTCTGAAGATCAAATATTTCTTGGCTGGTGCAGAAATGGTTAAGATAGGATCTAGACCTCCACAGGTTGGAATACCTGATTAGAGCAGCCGTGGTACACAGGCTGTTGTGTGTTATATCGAGTCTCTTAACTCTCCTTATTTTTATGTATACAACCACACACACAACAAAATAACATAATAGGCTTGCTGTGTGTTACAGATGGTATCAGGCATCTGCAGTGCTGATAGTGAAACTTTCTGGTGCTGGCAGCCAACTTCTTTTAAATACAAGCCTCGTCTGCTCTTTGTGCCAGCCCACTTCTTCGGTGGCAAACTTTCATATCAGGTTTTTGATGTCAGGCCACTCATTCTGACACATAAAACACCTCCCTGTTCCCAAGATTCAAAATAAACGGCAGCTTTATGGTTAATTTTAGCCTTTAAGGACATCTTACTAAATGTTCTCTCCAGGTCTGTTAACACCCCTGGGAATGCAACTGCAGGGCTTTTCAACACTGAAAAGCTGAAAGGCAGAATAAATGAGAGAGTGGAATTGTCTGGCAGAGTGTGGTGCTGGGTGAAGATGTGGTTTGCCATATGACACACAGAAAAAAAAAATCACTGTAACTTAACTGTGCTCAGAGACATGAAGTTGTTTATAGTAAGAACTAGACAGCAGAACAGAGCAGCTTCTGTAATGCTGTGGTGGAAGTGGGGCCAGAATTCACCCTGGGGAGCCTTTAATAAAAATAATCAAACAAAACCCCTACCCAATATTGATCAAAAGGTAGATGTCATTGATGCAGATTAATTTATATTCATGTAAAGTCGCATCTGGTTTTTGTGTGTGTAGGCAAGACCTAAGGCTCCTACATTTAGCACCTTGGCAGACTTGAGGTAGATCTTCACTGGCTGTACTCCATGAAATCTGCCCTGTGTGCTGCTGACCTGCAGTGTGCTGGTGTGCAAAGGAATAGGAGCACTTGGGAAGGGAGCAGGAATTTGTGTTCTGATAGCGAGCCCTGTGCCCAGCGCTCCTGCTTTGGAATGAATGGCATATTTTGAAGCTGACTCCAATGTTTTGAAATGTGAAGCTGAGGGAGGTACAATTACAGCACCACCTCTTTGTTTCTCTCTGCCCCGTGGATGGGCACCCAGTAGCAACCATGTCGTGTTGTCATCAGTATTTAAGAGGTGACTTTTGTGGTGGGCTTCAACAGTGACCCCTCACCATAATGGTGTTTGTGATAAAAGCCTACTAATTATATTATTTTGATTATACCATGTCTTGGTTTCTGACATCATCTTGCTTATCATTTGTCTGGAAGTAATTGTCAGGATTTTTCTGGATCAATTTTAATATAAGTTTTAGTAGTTGAGGCTTTTTATGTTTTAAAAAGAAAAGTTAATTAATCCCTAGTCAGGTGTGGATTGAGTTTTTAAATAACTGGTGATAGTGATGGTATTTTGAGAATATCCTTCAGCTTTTTTTGCAGACAGTAACGTGAATTAACAGACACTTAGGGCTGGCTTATAGTTACTGCTGAAAAACTTTCAGAAAGGTCATTTTTTAAAATGCACATTCCTGACCATTTGCACTTTGATGGCTCTCTGAAGAAGACTGGAGCAGCTTCTAGTCAGGGTTATTTTGGCATTGGACTGAGCAGGGTTATTATAAGATGCATCCTGCCAAGCTGGGGTAGTAGAATCTGGAGAAGACCTGTCGATAAATGTTAATTCTCCAGGCAGGGTGGCAACTTCAGAGGGAGCCTCCTGCTATTCCTGCTGGCTCTCCATTAGCAGATTGAAGCACCCTTCTCAGCAGTTCTGGCAGTTTCTCCCCTGCTCTTCTGTGAGCTGCTGTTTTGATACTCCATGAATTTATTCCCTGACCTTGTTGCGGTGTTTCATTACACTGAAAAAGTAGCACCTATAAGATCTTACCTGGTTTGCTCTTTTTTTTCCCTTTTCTGTGCTGTTTTACTCAAAGGGGAGAATCTGAAAGTGAAGCTGCGCTTGATGTCTCAAATAATTTTCTAAGAGTGAAATCAGAACATTAATAAAGAGATGTAAGGAATTTAAAATAAAGACATAGATACAAAAATACAGCTCTTGATTCTTCGCTGCTAATTCTCCAGTGTGAAACAGCCTCCAATGTTCTCACTTGAATGAAAAATTAACTCAATTTATCAGCTATTTTTATTAGCTCTCTGACAGCAATTAAAAGGATTGCTAAGAAAGATAAGAAATTGTGGGAAAGATGTGTAGAATAAAATGACTTTTGAAGTTTCACAGCATGATATCTACAGAGCAAACCCTCCTGAAGGTTTTACTTTTAGCATCCATTTGTTGGAGCCTAAAACCAAAATGTTTGTCTTCTTCTGTGTGCTTTTAAAGAAGATAATATATGAACCAAACCAGCGTTTTGTAGTTCTTTGGGTTGGGCTTCTGGGATCTCTTTTCCTTTTTAGCCTTTCTTATCAGCCTGGGGGTGTTTATGCTCCTTCCCCCCCACCACCTGCTTGGCTGAGTTTCACTCGCTGCCTTTTCCTGGGGTGGGCAGTGGCAGTGCTGCTCTCAGTGCTGTCAGGGGATGTCTGCAGGGACTGAGGGATCACAGATATTTTCTGTGTACATCTGTGTGTGCCTGCTGCTGGCAGGGAGAAGAATCCCAGAAGTCTGGCCAAACTTTGCTGTGAACTTTGCTGTCTTCAAAAGGGGTTTGCTAAAGTACCTTCTTGAAAATCTGCCTCTGTGTGGAAGTGTTTCTCAATTTGTTTGAACCCTGATGAAATGGCATAGAGGGAAGCCCTGTGCAACTGTGCTCAATAGAAACATTCATTACAGGTAATTTACTTCGTGCTTTTAGGAGATGTAACTATTCATAAGTTGTGGTTTTGCCTGATGCTGCTGGTAGTATTTGTTTTAAGTAGATACACTTGCCTGCACACGCTCTTTGCCCATCTGAAGTCTTGTCTGGCTGTGTTGGATACCTTGTTTTAAGCTTGGTGATCTGCAGTGTTAGGCAAATCCTAGTGTAACCTGGGTGCCTTCTCATTAAGGGAAAAAGTCCTTTATTGTGCATACAATTCCAGCTAAACAGTGACAAGGAGCATAAAGAAAAGGTGTTGTCTGTGACCAAGAAATGGGAATTCTGCATTTTCCTGAAGCATTGTCCTTGTTCAGCCATCTTACTGCACTTGCTTTCTCAAGGCTCTTCAGTGAATAAGCTCAGGAAACACAAAGGTACTAAAAAGCATTGATTTTGCAGCATGCAGAGCCTGTGTATCCCATCTGAGATAAACACAAACCCACTCCTGCTCCTGCAGACAGGCCCTGCCAGTTGCCATGGGAGGATTGCCATGGGTACACGGCCATGGGAAGCTCCTGTTGGAATGCAGAAAACATTTTTGGTCTTTGTTTTGTCCCCTTGTACACAGCTGAGTGACTTGGGATTTGAAATAATTAGGCTCAATTTTTTAAAAATGGTGACTTCTCTGATTCAGGAAGTTTTGAAAATTTCCAGCCTGAGAGTATCAGCATGTGGCTGATGTGATTTGCCTGATAAAGACCAGAGCTTTTCTCAAAATGAATGAATTGCAGTTTGTTTTCTGAAAGGAGAATGCAGTCTTTGGATCATGTGATGCTTAAATCTGAGTCTGTGGTTACATGCTCTGTCTTTTTTATAGTCCATGAACAACATTTTTGCTGGTACCTTCTTATCTCTTTTCTCCGTTTGATATTTTTCCCCTCCACCTTCTCTGTGTTGGTGATGCCATCTGGAAGGCAAGCTAAGGGATCTGATCTGCCTGGCAACTTAGTCCCACCAAAAAGGACATGTATAATTATTCCATCTACAGGTTTGCCTTGCTGTGCAGAGGTTTGGATGGTACTGTTGGCACGAGGGTGGTACTGAGAGGAAATGGCAGAAGAGAAGGAATGGTGGTGGAGTGAAGGAAATGCCTCTTTCAGCAGAGAATCAGATTTAAATTGTGTTAAAATAAATCTACATGAGATTTTGTGACACAATTGATATCTCTTTGGGGAGATTATTTTTAAGGCAGATGAAACCAATGAGCCATCCACGTGAGACACAGAATTTTACCCAGTTTCCAGTTACTCATCCTAGCAAGTCCAGGAAAGATAAGGATTTCCAGCTAACTCATATGTATTTCAGGGGAAGGACAGAAAATCCTTCCAGTAATCTGGAATTACAGGGTAGTCGATAATAATTCCACTGAATTGGATGTGAGGAGTTCCTGATGACTTGAGTGTGAGTTTGCCTTTACTAAAACTGGATTTACATTATTTCTAGTACAGGAACAATACCTAAGGCATGGGTAATGCCAGGAACCCCAGAACACTGATGTTCAGCTACTTGTGCATCTGGTGGAACATGGCAAGAGAAATAGTTGCTGGAACTTTTTCTGGAATAAGTTCCCTACAGAAGAAAATTGAAATTCATGAAGTAGAAGTAAGACCACTGTCTTTTGAATTGAACTAATTATTTCAAACATGAGCTCACTCACATATGCACACAGGCAGTTCTGGTTCAGTCTTGGCTGACAGATGAACTCCTCTGTGTATCTGCAGTGTTAAGCATGACAGCATATATTAAATACAGTGAGTGTGCTACAAAGCATGCAAGGCAAGTGATTTGTGAGCTCAGGGTAACTCTGAGGTTAGGAACCAGTCCTCCAGATCTAAACTCATGTGGTGAGTTACAGATTAATTATGACCAAACATTACAATGGGTTGATCTGTCATTGGAGCAGTGAGAGAGATCACTGTACTCCTTTATTTGCAGATGATCTCAGTACTTTTTAAATCTAGTCTTCTGTCAGTTATGTTACAAAGAGTAGCAGTGATTTTTCTAGCTTTTCCTCTCACTGAACAATAGTGGATCATACCAGAGGCATTTTTGCAGGCAGCTCTGCAGTTTATTTCCTTATCCTGCTGCTGTTTGGCCAAGTGCATGTCTTGCTTTTCTTCAGATTGAGTTGATTCATTACAGGAAGAACAAATGTGGGTTCTGGACTTCACCATTTACTTGCAGACCCTTTGCTTATCTCTTCATGTATACAACAAATGATTTTATCAGCCATGAGGTATTTCTCTGTGTGTTTGGTAAAGGACTTTATGGGTAGGTCTTCAATATGATTTCTGTGCTTAAACTGCTCAGAGCAGTAGAGCAGTTGAAAGGGAAATAGCAAATGCTGAAAACCCTTTACTTTTAGACTGCAGTAATCTCCAAAATGAACCAAGCACTCCTAAAACTGTGGCAGTTACACTGCCTGTGTCCTGTAGCCTATAGAGATGTGTAAGGAAAAGCATTTTAGTGACTCTTAAATTACCGTGGTGATAGGCACATGCTTGCTTTGTGATGTGTATTTAGACTAAAAGGAATAAAATGTATCTGTCTTCTTTCCTCCAGAACTCTCTGTAGCCTCAGTGCAATTAACTTTTTTGTTTGAAATGGAGATAGCACTACCCAAGTGGGTGATATAACTGGTTTCTTATTGGTATTGCTTACTAAGTGCTATTTAGGGGAAAAATTGTAGGGTAGGGAGTGGAACAGGAAATGTTGGATGATTTTATTATTATTATTATTTTATTGCAAAGGAGGGGTGAATAGTACCTAATCTCTGGTGACAGCTCAGACAGCTTTCAGAGCTTGTTGTATGGTTTTATGACAGTTGTTCAAACTAATATTCATTTTAATTCATTTGTGGTTGAAAGGTGGTTTTTGTACTTGTGCTTTTGCCCACCTTGCTGCTTCAGACTGCTTAATTCCAGCAACATACTCATTTTGAGCAAAATACTTGTGTTGATTATTCCCGTTGGGATGTAAGGGTTGAGTTTATTTTTGTGAAGGTACAGAACATTGATTTGGTTATTTTAGCTTCTGAAATGAGAGACATCCTTCTCAATATTTTGCAGTTGAAGTGATTTGTGTTGTACTAGGTGATGCAGTGAGGCTTTGTGCTACAGAAAAGCTGAAGTTCTGAAAAGCATTGCTGTCCCTGGGCAGAGTGCAACATCACAAAGCAACAAGTCTTGGTCAAGAAATACTCCCAGCTCAGCTGTTGCAGAGGTCACAGCAATTCTCAGAGCCTTGTTTTTGAAGAAATTAGAATCTCAGGTAGTTATTCTTATCTCAGTCTGCTTATCTCTCTGTGGGCAAACCTTCAAGGCTTAGATATATGTTTAGTTAAGTGAAGCAAACTGTTATCTTTTTCTAACCAAATTTAGTTTCATTTTTGATGCACAGGTGCTTAAACTTTCCCAGTGAGTCTTTTATGTTGTCCAAGGCACGTCCTTTCACACTGCTTCAAAGGATTTTGTGAATAGGGAGTGGATTTAGGATTTTCATAGATTCAGGCTTGTGGTTCTTTGCTTAGCTGGTTACAGAAGATGAAGAAAAATGGGTTACAGGAGGTAATTGGGCACTTTTCTGTAATGGCTGCTCTGTACAGCACCTGCACATTGATTGCAGCCTGAAATGTTGGTATTTATGGTACACATTCACTGAAAGGAGGACAAGTATCCATCTTGCCCTCCACAGAATTATGTCAGGTATCTTGAAATAGCTGGTAAGGGTAATAGCCTGACCATGAGATGACTGACAGCAAATTCTCACTTGTACTGAGAAACCCAACATGATTTTGGAATTTCGTGCATGGAAGTAGTACTGTATTCTTTGGGGTGAGCTATGTGTTATTGGCACAAAACTAATGATTTTCAGAGAAATTACAGGGAACAGAGAAACAGCTGTTTTGTGGGAGTTGTTTAGGATTTTTTCTCTTTTACAAGGGTTTTTGTGGGCACTCTTGGTCAAAATTTAGCCAGTAATGGCATAGTTCTCTATCATCATGACGTGTGTTGTGATTAGAGCTCTGGCTGGCCACTTTTGCTGAATCCAGGGTATTTGCTGATTGTTGAGATAACTGTCTCATCCTCAGGAGTTGAACTACTGTCCCCTCACATCACAGAATCACAGAATTGTTAAGGTTGGAAAAGACCTTTAAGATCATTGAGTCCAACCATTCTGCCAGCACTGCCAGTGGCACCACTGAACCATGTCCCCAGGTGCCACTTCCATAGGTCTTTTAAATCCCTCCATGTCCCCAGGTGCCACATTCACTCATCTTTTAAAGTCCTCGGGGACAGTGCTTCTGCCACTGCCTTGGGCAGCCTGTTCCAGTGCTTGACAACCCTTTAGGTGAAGAAATGGTTCCCAATGTTCAATTTAAACCTCCTTAGGCACAACCTGAGGCCATTTCTTCTCGTCCTCTTGTTTGTTACATGGGAGCAGAGCCTGCCTCCTCCTGTCAAGGAGTTATGCAGAGCCGGAAGGTCGCCCCTGAGCCTCCTTTTCTCCAGGCTGAGCCCCTTCCCCAGCTCCCTCACCTGCTCCTCATGGACTTGTGCTGCTCCAGACCCTTCCCCAGCTCTGTTCCCTTCTCTGGACACACTCCAGCCCCTCAATGTCCTTCCTGAACCGAGGGGGCCAGAGCTGGACACAATGTTTGAGGTGTGGCCTCGCCTCGCAGTGGACAATCCCTGTCCTGGTCCTGCTGCTCACACCAGTGCTGATACAAAGTCCGGGTGATGGAGGGAAGGCTTGAGATACTGAGTGTCAGCAGGGTGGTTACAGTATCTGCATGTTTAAAAAGAAAGGGGCTGTTGCAGACAGTCATGCTTAAGCAGGTTTTGAATGAAACCTGGGGCCTGTGGTACCGTCTGATTCAAATTGTAAAAAGTGATATTTTTAACAGAGCAATGTTACTTGCTCAACCTGCATCTCAGCACTGTAGCACAGATGCTACTGGTGTAGTTATACCCCCAACATTCAGGAATAACAGGATTTCATAAATAATGGCAAGATAAAGTAGACAAAGATGGTACAAACTTGCTGATTACAACGCATGTGTAGTAGTTCCAGCTTACTTTTCTGGTTATTCCTTTTGCATGATGAACTGGAATGATGTTTATATATAATATAACGTACTACATTATGTATATGTATAACAATATATATAAATATCATTCGAAGTTTCATATACGCATGTTATATGTATATTTTATATATATGTTTCACCTTGGCTTTCTCATGCTTTGTCTTCTTTTGTCACTATGCTTTTCCTCAGTGTGAATGCAAAAGCATACATCCAGCACAGTTTCTTGCCTCCTTTTAAAATCTTTAAATAGCCTTTTCTTGCTGTCATGCAGCAGATCTTAGCAGAAGTCATTTGGTGCTAGCAGCACTCAGGGTGCTTTAACAAAGAAGTCAGTGACTGTAATAGCTTCTATTGAACCTGGTACTATGTTTTGGCAAATGCATCTCCCTTCCCTTTGCATCTGTGAGTAAAAGGTGCTTTGAGGAGGAGGAAGATGTCTGCTTTTCATAGAGCCATGCAGGGTATGCAGTCATTTTGTTGGGTTTTTTCCCCTAACCATCTTTCCTGAAGTCTGCTGTAGGGTAACTGTTTATGTAAAGTCTAGTGTTTCCTAGCACTTTATTTTCAGACTTTATGTAGATGAAATGCTTGTGGTCACTGTCACTGGTTCACCACATGAAGGATGCCTAATAGCATGGGAGCTGTGCTGTCAGTGGGAGGAGCTCGCCCAGGAAACTTTTGGAAAAATCTGTCTTGTGTAAAACAAGCAAACAAAATTCTAGCAACATCTTTTATGTGACTGCAACCATGTGTGGAATGTGCACTCCTTCTCTTCCCCTTGGTCTCCAATGTATATATAGGATGCATTCAGCCACTTGCTATGGATTCTGTGCACTCCAGCAGGCAGCATGGAGCCAGCAATCCATTTTCTGTGACTCTCTTCTGCCTGTAGTCTAAGAAGGCAAGAATTGTTTCTGTGGAGGTTGAGGAGGCTGTTTGTGTAGTTTGAGTTTTAACACACATTAAAAAAAAAAAAGGAAAAAAGAAAAAAGCTTTCTATTCTATTCTTACTGCCTTGCAAGGCATCCTAGAGAAACTGGAACCCTTTCCCACAAGGAATTGATGTATGTGCCATACTGTAAATGTGATTTCAGTCCATATGATTTCTGTGGCCAGGGATTGATTGCAGCATGTACCTGTCTGTAGCAGGTTATTGAGTAAACTCAGCAGATCTGTAACTGAGGCAGGCTCTTCCTGCTGGTAACAAGACCAAAGATTTTGCAGACCATTAATTCATCCATCTAATCAGCTGGAAATTTCAGAGGTGCGTGAAAGAATTGCCTCTTGGGCACCCTTGGAAATACCAGTTAACTTCATTATGCTTTTTATGTTGAGTCTAATCTGTGCTTTCAGATTGATCTTTTTCTCATAATGAAAATGTTAAGCAGGAGTAAAAGTTGTTATTGCATCTTTGATAGGAATCATGCAACATGGATCAAATAGTATAACTCAGTTTAAATAACCTGAAATATATACAGTAATCTTAAGGAATGCATGCTTAGTTCTGCTTGGGTTGTCTGTCTTGTCCTGCTTATCTTCTGTAGAAGTGTAGTTCTCAAAGGTTTAAGTCCTGCACTAATGTGCCTCACTCCCAAATAGGACTACCTGATATAATTTAAGTTTATCCTCTTGGTTGGAAAGAGGGTAATTAAGGGAACAATAGAAAAGCTTATTAAAACTGCATTCAGGTTAAATGTAGTGAAAAGTGAGCTTCCTGTGACAAGATGCTTCCAAAATCATGTTTTTCTGATTTCTCACTGACACGATTCCCCAGCATTAGGCTGTGTTAATTTGAAGCAGTGGCCTGGGCCGTGCTGGTGGCCCTGTTTGCATTGCTGTGGTGGTTGTGATAGACTGGAACAATAACCTTAATCCCGGGCACCTTCTCACCCCTGAGGGAAGGGAGGAGTTCCGCAGGAATTTACAATCTGGTTTGCATTGCATTTCCATTTCTTGGGTCGCAGGTTTTTACATCAGGAAAAGCATAAATTCAGCTATGTTACCCCAGCTTGGCTTTGCAGGCAGTGTCAGTGCTGATGCCAGCACAGTGCAGGCTGCAGGATTTTCTAAAGCTGTATATATCCATATATCCACTCCCCAGTTTTCCTGGGAGGACTGGTTCCTTACAAAATGGCCATGTTCACGCTAGTTGCCATACTCCATGAAAGCTGGTTGTACATCCTGGGTTCTGCTTCAGTGAACTAGGAAGCCTGTCTAAAAACAAAATCGCAGCAGCCAAGGAATTGTTTGCTTGTGTAGTCAGCCCAGCCCAGGCTCTGTTTCTGTGCCTGGTTGCAGGCTGAGATTGCGGGTAAATCACATGGCTGGATCGGGTGGCTCTGGGGAGGCTCGCAGGGAAAAGCAGTGCTGGATGGGCCTTTTCAGCACATTTACTGCCTTAGTTTAGACTTCACATTTCAGGTTGACTCATGATTTTGGAAAAGTAACAGATTTTCTTGAGATTGCCCACACTCACAGGCTGATGGGACAGCCTCTCACAGTGGTTTGGGTGAAGGTATCACTTTTTATCTAATATTGCTGCAGCATCAGTAAGTGGGGTAGAGTTAAGGAGTTACTTTACCATCACCTCAGAACAATTTAGGAGATATGGATCTTGCATTACTGGCTCCTTCTGAAGAGGAAGACATAAGTGGCAGTGGGATAGAGCTCCTTACTGCTATGAGGCTGCAGTGGGGGATCTCCTGGCCTCAGCAGTGCTGCAAAACTGCCTTAGGGCTCTGTGCAGTTGGGCCTGTTGATCAGCAGCAGGCTGGGATTGCACTGAACACTGCTGAACAGGGACTGATCTGTCCTTGACTCAGGTGTTGGAAAATGCTGAGCAGCTGGTGTTACAGCAGAGAATTCCATTGCTCTGTGACAGGCAGCTCAGCTTTTCCCTGATAAGGGCTTGAGAAATGATGAAGCTTTGCTTGTACTGGTTTTGAGCCTTAGTCCATGTGATGCTCATTGCAAATATATGTACTTTGAGCTTTTTCTCTTTAAGCAAATCCATGTAGCAGTACAAAGCTTAAAATCCAGGGCAGTGGCTCAACATCCTTGTTTCAGGTTCACCTCGGGAGGTTGGTGCCTGCTGCTGGCAGACACTGCAAGGAATGGACATTGCTGTTTTGAACTGTGCCTTCATGTTGAGTCTGCAGGGAACCTTGTTTAGAAGGGTTAGATAAACACAATTAGGCTGCATTGCCAGCAATGATATTCTTATTTAATGCATTAATGAGTGCAGGTGGCAGGACCTCTGAAGTGAATTAAATGCAGTGCAAACTCCTGCTATACTAGCAGAGCCATTGTGAGCCACTGAATGCTGAGCCAGCTCATTTGAGAGATGAGGTGGGAGATGGGAATGAGCTGCCCATGCCTGAATGATAATTTTGAGCATTACCTTACAGCACAATCAGCTTGTGCCAAAGAACCAAGAGTAAGCGTGTGTTTTAGAGCTGCATTTCTGTCAATAGCACCATTAAGATAAGGTGGTCACAAAAACAGATTGACTTCCTTGTCACCTTGTTCTGTTACCTGGCAGGATTCAATAATGCACTGGTTGAAAGAATTCTGCTCAGCCCACACCAGCACTTAGAGTGCTAGAACAACACCACCCAAATCCCTTCCTTTCCTTCTATAGGCAAGATGCTGGAATCCAGCACAATTACTGTGCTCTGCTGGCCTTTCCCACGGTGAAACCTGGTTTTTATTTCCTGCTGCTTTAACCTTAGTATCAGTGGAATGATTCCTGGAAAGCTTGTATTGATTGCACATGATTGTCTAATTAAAGTGCAATAAGAAGAATTGCAGAACACTCACTCTTACAGCCCTGTGCTCATTGTAGACACTGTAAATTAGAAAGCTTTCTGTTCAAATATGGAAAATGTCAGTGCTTGTTTCCTTTTGAATTTCCAAGCATCTCCTGAAGGCTGCACTTATGTGATTAATTCTTTTCCTAAATAACAATTGGAAAGAAATATTACTTAGAGAAGAAATGAGGCCCCACAGGCTTGCAGGGGCCCTGTTGTAAACCTGCTAGTTGTAACCCTAAAGGGAGGCACTTCTAAATGAATATATTTTAATCTGAAACCTGCTAGATGATCCTTTAACATCATGTGCACAAATGGATATCAATTATACAATATATAGAGACAAGTCTTTAAACAGTACTCTCTGGTCTTACCTGGAGGCTGTTTGTTGCTCTGCCTGGACTTTATGGCTGTTTTGTTCCCTATTGTGGTTTGATACTTTCTAGTGACTTGGATCTTGTTGAGATGTGTGCAATGAGCTAATAAAAAATAGATCCTTGTCCTTGATACATTGCAGGAGCCCAAGAGTTGGTTGTTATAGGAGTGCATCTTGCTTAGTCACTGATTGAATACATGGCCTTGAGGAAATCACTGAACTTCAGCTTGCATCTCATCTCTAGATGGCCCATGATTCACTGTGAAGTATTTACAGAGCTTTATGAATGATCAGTAATTCTGCCCAAGACACTAGGCAGAAAGATCAGTAGAGAATGTTGGACTTTGAATTAATTAACGATGCATCAACTGCATACAAAACCTCTTAAATACATTGAGTATCGTGTGTGAAACTGACTTTTCCCTTTCTTTCTCTTCCAGATGTACTTTCCGATTCCCTAGCACGGTTATAAAAATCCAGTTCACATCTTTATACCATAAAGAGGAAGTAAAAGAGGAAGCCTCAACACATCCCCTTCGGCCACTTTACCCTCAAATATCACCTCTGAAGATCCACATCCCGGAGCCGGATCTCCGGAGCGTGGTCAGTCCCCTCCCATCCCCCACAGGCACTATCAGGTAAGATGTTAATTCTCAAAAATGTCTTCTCTGACATCAGTCTGTCAGCCCTGTTTTGTTTGGTATCCTTGGTGCAAGAACTGCCCCATTAAAAATAACTAGTTAAATCTCTGCTGTTCAAAATGATGGAAGACTGCTAAAAAACGTTATGGTGGCCAGCAGTAGGGCACAAGGGTTTTGTTTAAGAGCTCAGAGGGTTCAAGGGTAAACCTGAGTGTTGGTTTCACACTATAGAGTTACATATAGAGTCTATCTTTGGCAGTGGAATTAGAAATATTTATTGAGAGCTACCTATATGCATGAAGAAAAGAAAGCAGGCATATACTTTCTATCTTAAGACTGCCTGTTTTATTTTTATCTCAGTAATATTCTGTTGTTGCTGGGTGGTGCTGCTGTTATCTGAAGTTAGGGACAGGGGTGGCCATTGGCACGTGGTTTCCTGGGAATGGAAGGAAATGGGGGTGGGATGCTGCCATGTACTGAGGGGCTGTAGCAACCTAAATGTACATCTGGATGAGTATCCTGTTTTGTAAATTATCTGATCCGTGGATGTGCAGTAGAAATAAGATGAACATCAAGTTACTGTATGGAATATTTTCTTTCCACTTCAGTAAAGAGTTGAGGTTGCAGAGTTTCAGTGAAATCTTTTAAAGTTAAATCTGTTACTTGAAGTATCATGCATTTTGTAAAGTAAAGGAGACTTGTGGTATAGGATGATGTATTAGAATTTTAAAACATGTGGGCATCAAAATAGCAAGAGTGTGCCTGGTAATAGTAGTAGCCTTTGGGTTGTTTTCTTGTCTGTACATTTGTAAAAAGGTATAATATGCAAATCTCTTCTGACAGCACTAATTCAGTGAATAGTATTCAAATGTGCATGGCTGAGACTGAGACTTCAGAGTCACAATGAAGTCGGTTTGGGTTTGCATGATCCAGAGGCTTGTTTGGGTTTTTCCAACTGCCTTACAGAGCTGCACAGATGTGCAGTGCAGATATTCTAGAAAGAGGGGGTTGGAGGTAGCTGTGGTTTTAGTCCTCTGTTCAGGGACTGCTTTTAGTTTATATTTAACCTTCTCTTTTTAGATGAAGCTTGTTGCTGGGAGGGGAGGGGGATGGTTCCTTTGCCAACATATGGTAGTTAGTTTCCATTCAGTCATCTTGTGCAAAGCAGCACAGTGTGGTTTGTGTTACTAACAGAGGCTGTATCTTTTGACTCTGGCATATGCCTGCAACTGATATTTGATTCCCTGAGAATGTTTCTTTTACATAAGGAGAAAGTGGAAATAGTAGTGCTGAATTGTGCTCAGCCCCTAACGCAGTGTTTACTGAGGATGATTAATGATTGCATCCGTTTGTCTCGAGCAGAAGCTAATCCAGCCCAGTCTTCAGAAAACCTCAAAAGACATCTGAGGTTTCGCTTGCTGAAGCCCTTTCATTTCCGAGTTCCTCTTACAGAGGAGGGCCTGACACGTTTGTAAACATCCCTGCTCAGCCCCTTCAGCCTTCCCCTCTCCCCCGGCAGGGTCTTGCAGCTCTCCCCTGTGGGCCAGGCTTGGGAAGTGATTTGGGTGTTTCTGCCTGAGAAGGGAATGCTCCTTTGGGAGCATGTAGCTATGCATTCTGGCCATCTGACTGCCAGGGAGCTCTCTGCTCTCTCGATGGCTTCACAGTGCTGGCTGAGGCTGGCACAGTGTCCTTTCCTCCTTCCCAGAGGCAGAGCTGGGAGGGCTGGTGGGGCTCAGTGTGAAACTCAGACCCCTCTCCTACTGCTGGCTTTGGGAGGTGGTTGCTGGGTTCTCCTCCTCCTCCTCCTTCCTCTCCCCCTTCTAGTATTTACTTTCCTAATTTGGTGCGTTTGCCTTGCTCCTCCCTGATTGGCCCATGGAAAATTATTGCAGTTTGGAAATCCTGGGCAGGGTGAAATTTCCTTTTTGGAAAGTGGCTCCTGGCCCCCTTTTCCTGCCTCCGCCCTGGTGTAGGGCAGGGGCTGTACCTGCACTCTCCCCACCAGATCCAGCCCTGCCCTCCTGACCCCCAACCCTGCTCTGCCTCCCTGTTTACACTGCAGCTTGCTTCCCTGCAGGTTCTCCCTTGCAAGCTTCTGGGTTTTTTCCAGCCTATTTATTTTCCCTCTGCAAAGTGCAGTGCCTAGAGAGGGAATGAGCTTTAGTTAAACAAAACCAAACCTGCCACCCTCAGCAGCTTTGCAAAGCAAGATTCCTGCTTATTGCTGGGGAGAAATGTGCTCACTGTTTTCTCAGCTAGGTGTTTTGTCTCCAGGAGGGGCTGTGTGTGGATGTGTTTTGAATGCTGTTGTACAGCTGTAAGGGAAAATGTTGGTTGGCAGCATGCTGTGAGGGTTGCAAACAGGCATGGATTATTTCTTCCTGCTTTGAGTTCAAAACTCCTTTTCAAAAAAGTCAGACTTGCATTTTTCTTCTCTCTTCCAGAAAGGAAAAGGCCACTGTGGTTGTAAGAACTCAGTAGAAGCAGCCTGCCATTTTACACAACATATGAAAGGGCAGAGTAGCACTAAATCACTCCTCAGTAGGTTCAAGGCATTGAAAACCTCTGTGAAAATCATGTGGGGTTTGCTTGAATTCAGCTCTGTATTTTGGAGATAAAACTGAGTCACAGTTTCAGGAGTTAAGGAACTGTCTGCCACTGCATGACTTTAAGCTTCTGCACCTTGGATTTGGAGGCTCCTCTTTGAGTGACAGTGGTTCCACAAAGTTTCTCACCTATGCTGCAAACACTTAACTTTGCCTGATTTTTTGATAAATGCACAATATCTACATATATGTGACTCCATGTTGTAACCCTGTCTGTGGTCCACAGAGTGGCTTGTGCTTGGATTATTATCAGATCTACAGAGACAAGGTGTGATGCAGGACTCTATTCCTGGTCTCAAAGTCTTTCTGAGTTGGAGTTTAGGTTTACAGTGTTTAGTTTCCTTTTTACTATGGTCCAGTCATTGTTAATGGCCCTGTAGCAGTGACTTAACTCAGTTTACCAAATAGCATCTCTCTGCAGCCTTGCCCCTCAGAGCTGGGGTGGTTTTAATATTTATGAAAATTTAATTCTTTCTTTGTACTTCCTTCCCTATTCTAGACAGCAATTATGTTCTCAGTGAGATATATATATAGAGATATACACACACACACACACACACATACACTACAATACAGAAATACTAAATGTCCTACTATGGAGGTCAGTAGTAGTATTCATATTTTACAACTGTTACTTCTGGCTTATCTCTGCACTAGAATAATTTTGGGCTTGAACGTTTTGTCTTGTACTTGTTTGGGTTTTTTCACAGAAAGGGCATGGATTCTTAGCTCACAAACACAATCTTTATCAGTAAAAGAATTTCTTTGACATGTAGGAGTAAGAGTCCTTAGGGTCCTGTGAGAACCACTGTTTGAAAAGTGTCTGGTGAGGTTCAGTGTTAACAGCTAGACTGGTACATATTTGTGTGTGAACCCAAATTTGTATTTTAACTCTTAGGTCTTAATGTGCCTGCCCATGTTTGGCTGTTACTAGAAGGGTTGATAACTAGTTTGCAATGCAGTTAATGGCACGAATAATGAAAGATCAACTCCTTTTGTTCTATAAGCTTGATTAGTAAACCCAAAGGTGTGAGCTGAATTGCTTGGTTTCCTATGGTCCTTTTTTTCACTGAGAGAAATGAGTTCAGTAGCACATTGCATGCTCTGATAGTGGATTACTCAGAGGTAACTGCAATTATCTTGACTTAGCCACCAACTTGTTTTGTGCCCTTTAACAGGTCATTTAAATTCATTGTCTGATTTTTATGTATGCATAGTGTAATTACTATTTCACAAGCGTGTGTAGTAGATAAATTATGTATTGAGCTCTTATTCCATAAAGCATGACATGAGTGTGTGTGAGCCATGTTCCAGCAGACCTGCAAATGCTGACTCTGCTTTGATCCAGACTTGGCTGGGAAAAAGGAGGGGAGCTTTTTTTATGATCTAGGATAGCCATGCACTGCTGTTTCACCACCCTTGGGATTTACTCTGCACTTGCACATTTACTCTGAAGGTGTGTAGGGGAAGCTGAGTGAAGCCTGGCTTCAGTGGATGCATTCACCCATTGGAGCAGGATGCATAAATATTCCCTGTACCATTTCATTCAGGCTTTGCCTCTTCCCAGAGCACTGTGAGCCATTGAACTGAAATGCCACTGAAGAGCTCCAAGGCAGGTTTTTTGCAGGCTCTTTTGCATCATCTCAGTTATACATTACTTCCTGCACTCAGGCAGAATGCACAGCTCAGACAACTCCCACAGAGTTGGACAGAGAGGTGATTATTTTTAATCACCCAAGTCTCCAAACCACAAGCCAAGGAAGGTGATGCATATACATCACATAAGAGAAGCAACAGTCTCTGCTGGGCTGGGGAGCTCCTACGCATGTTTATTGCAGATAATGGACTGTGTGCTAGAGGACACGTGCCAAGCCATGTGCTGGAGGAAGAGTTGCAGATGTCACCAGCTTCAGGAGCTTCCTCTTCCTCGATGAGTATAAAATGCTCAGTGAATCCACAGTTGGAGTGAAGTCACTTCCTTTCCAGGGGAACCACTGGAGCACTGACGAGTAATAACAATTTCACCTTTCGTGGATCATTCACTTTCTCTCACTTATGGCTTGTTCAACAGTTTTGGTTTTCTTCAGCATTAAGCAGGCAGGGTAGCTCTCAGATTTCTCCTTTCACATCAAAATCCAGCGTGGTTTGGCAGTCTCACCACTGGTGATTGCTTCTGAAACCTGTCTGAAACACGCAACATGCAAGGACTTGCCTTTCTTTGAGTTACAGTTTTGGGGCAAGGCTGGGGAAGGTGAGAGCAGTGGAGGATTCTCAGCCATTCTTGCTGATTGGTGTATCGTGGAAAGGCTTGTTTCGCAAGTCCAAGGGTTGTACTTTGACCTGATTCTTGCTTGTTGCACATAAAAAACGTCCCTGTATCTTCATGCCCCTTTTTGCAGGCTCATGAAGTGGATCCAGACTATTGCAGTAGTCAGAGGTTTGTGCTCTTTCTCTAACCATAGTCCTTGTGCCCAGGGCAACACACTTCCAGCTTGCATTCGAGGAACAGAGTGGGGAGGATTATAAGAAATAGTGATTTTTTTCTCTGTACCCAACAGGGGCTTAAAAAATGCCTGCTCAGACTGGAATCTGTATATTGGCAGCGTTGCCAAGGCTGTAACTCTCGTCCCTGCTGTGTGTCTGTACCTGCTTCACAAATGTGCACGTGGGAATTTTTCAAAGGCACTACCATGTGCATACCATATCCTAAACCAGCAGTGGTTTTGTTCTTCTTTAGCAGTGCAGATTCCAAGTCAGGTGAACAATTTTTTATTGGCTCCCAGGTTATCTTTCCTCTTTGTCATAGAGAGGATAGGTGCTTTTTCCATATACCTGGCTTAAATATAGCCTCCATAGCTTGATCCCTCAATTGGGTAATAGGGCAACTTTCCTGCTTTCTACTACTGCCTCTCCTTCTGGGGAAGTTGGCACTGGAATTTGGGAGTGTTTTGGTTTCCACATTGTTCACAGACTTGTAATATGACCATAAATAAATAACGTAAGTACTTGTTGCTTCATTTTTATTTTTATTACCGCCTAGTCCATAAAACGTGCCTAGTATTGAGAGACTGTGGAAATCTTTATGTGAGAATCATAATGTGCCCAGGAAACAGATCCCTGTAGCAGTGTTCTGCCTCAGACATGGGTATCTTGGGGATTGTATAACGTAGAAAACAGAATAATGCTGACTTAGGTGTAGTTTGCCTCCATTTTCTTGGACAGGAGACTGCCTTGGACCAGGGACTTCTGACTGTGTTCTAAAGCCCTGATGGCTTCCCTGTCCTTCCCTTTCCCCAAGAACTTGTGTACTGGCCTTCTCCATTCACACAGACTTTATTGTCAGCCCTGTCTTACAGCATGTCACCCCACAGTGTAGCCACAGAAGCAGAAGCACTTTCTTTTGTTTTGGACGTGCTGCTTAGTTTCATTTTGTGCTCACCATCTCGTCTGGTGCAAGAGGCCAGGAGCTAAACACTTCCTGTTGGCTTTGTTTTTATAGCTCTGTCACTTTGCACCTCAGCTTCTGTCTTAAGCAATTTTTTCTTGTATAAAATCCATTGCATATCTCCAATCATCCTACCTATCCCTGTCAGTACCTTCTCTGGATCTGCTCTATCCTTTTTCCTTTCTTTTTTTTTTTAATGAGAGTAGACAAGCAACACACAGCGTCCTGGTGTGAATGCACCATACACACAGTGGTACCTCCTATTTTTGCAGGCTGATTCTTTGGTTAAACAAACTGATTGTGGACATTCCAATAGCAATGCAGCACGTTGTACTCTTAACTCTCCAGCAGCTTAGAGTTAATTGCTGCTAGCAAGTGCTGTGAACTTGCAGGCTGGGTTCCTCTTGGCAGGAGTTGAAAGTGAATTGTGGTGTTACAAAGAACGTTCAAGCTCTGTGTTTAAAAGGCATCCTGCCACTTACATGGGTGAGTGTATGGCAGATACTGCCTTCAGCCCTCATCTTTCTGGCCTTCCTGCCAAAGAAGGGTTAAGTCTGAAATGGAAAACATGCTGCAGAGGACTGGTGTGATTCAGCACGTGGTTGTAGTCTGATTCTAAAGCTGAGTTCTCAGCATGGTATTTAGAGAGCTGTGGCTCAGTGGCTGCCTGCAGTCACTGTTTCAAGCTGAGATGCTGAATCCTCAATGGATATCAAAGATCTCTGGCACTTGGGGCATTAACCATGGTACCATAGGATTAAGACTGTGGGTAATTGCAGCTGGGTTGCTTCCATGTTCTGTGTGTCTTTCAGTGGTGTAAAACACTTGCTTCCTCTCCAAAATGCTCTCTTCCATAACAAGCAAGCTTAACCCAAATTAGCTTGGATTGCTTGTAAGCTAAGTTTGCCAGCATGGACAGTGAGCATAGATCACAGCAGTGTGATGGGATGTCAGAGCTGGGTGAAATTGCAGACCTAGCTGTGCTTTTCTCAGTGAAAGGTTATAGTATCAACATGGATCAAGTTATGGCCAAGTATTGATGCTGTGTTAATATTCAACAAATCATTATTAGTGTCCTTGCAGTTGATTTTTGTTTTATAGCACAAACAGGTGTTTGTAGGGAAAACTCTTCATTTCATAATATTTTTAAAGGGAGTGTGAGTGCATGCAAGCATCCCAGGCCAGCCCCTGGCTTTGGGTGGTGAGGAGAATTCCAGGAACTCCAGGAAACTGATGTCACTGCATTGTGTTTGCTTGTTTTCTTTTGACTGCACTAATGTTTAATTTTAACTTAACCCTCAGAGGGGTATTTTTAGTAAAACTGTTTCTTCACTCCTTCTGTCCCATGTTGGGAGGGGAGCAGATTGTGTCTCCTTGTTTTTCCAGTAGTCAGCTCTTTCTGCCTCCCCTCTGAAGAGCTGTGATGATTGACTGAGAGCTTGAACACTCAGCAGCATGTGTTACCCTGTCTGTGCTTGGAGTGCCTAAACCTGGTGTTTGTTCTGTCCCCACATCTCTTGATTTGATCATTCATCCGGGCTGAAAGGAAGCAGATCTACCTGGACAAAAGGGCTTCATTCTGATAAAAGATTCGTATCTCTTCTAAATCTTTGGTATCACCTGTGGCTGTCCCAAGGGGCAGCTGCTTCTTTAGGGGATGATCATGATCGTGTTCTTCAGTGAATATCTGCTGGGAGAGCCTGGCTTTTCTACAAGTTATTAACACTTTAGTTTGGAGGGGCTTTGTCAACACTCCAGAGGATCGCAGCCCTGCAAGGAATGGGTTTCTCCCTTTGGTTTTTTCTTTGTTTGTTTTTTTAAGCAAGAGATCATACTTAAAATTCAGACGCTAGAGCTGGAGAGGCAAAAACTGAGTTGTTTGCTCTGCTGATCTTGAATAAAGGAATAAATTCTTTTGTCTATTTTTATTTGTGTATTTATTAAAAAGGAAAAGAAAAAGCAAGAAATACAGCTCTGCAGAACATGGATTTATTGGAGAACTTTTCTCTCTTCCATATCTTTGTCCTGAGTTTTGGCTGCTGTCTCTGTGGTTTGCTGTTTGTGTGTTTCTGCAGACAAATAACAAAATCAGAAAACTCTGTTTCATCCTATTCCACTTCTAGCCTGTGTGTTACATTAATTGCTCGGGTGCCAACACAAAAAGAATCACTGTGTTTTTAGTTTGTCACTGTTTCATGTATGAAAATGGCTTTCAGTTGTAATTATCTGCACATTATAAGAAGTGTGTATGTGAAGAAGCTATGGAAAAATGACAGCAGAATAATTAAATTCACACCAGCTCCTCATGCGAATACTAAGACATCAAGAGTGTCTTCTGTGGTTTAGTATTACCCACTTCCAAAGCTTGGGGTGGGAAATTTTCATTCGTTTTCCTGCACAAATAGGTCTCTGCTCTTTGAAAGGCTGGGTAAGAAATCCCTTTATCTCTGTCAAAGGGAGATCTATAAGTATGGGCTCATCAAATTTTATACCTTGCACTACCTGAAGGCTTTATCTTCTGCTGTGCTTCTGAACAGCATCACCCATTAATGCCCAGGACTATTGGTGGGCACTGCAAGGGTTACCAGGTGCTGTACAAGGCTGGTATGTGGGACAGGAGTGAGCTTGGGTTCCCTGTTGCAAGGGTTTGGAGTGAGCTTGGGTTCCCTGTTGCAAGGGTTTGTTGTTGCTGGATATTTCTGCTGCCTTTTCTCTGCCCCCAGCTCCCCCATTCTGTAATTCACTTTTAAAAGAAACCAGTCTGGGTTGTGCTGAGCTCAGCACTGCAGCCATTTGCAGAGACACCACAAGGACTAGGAGCACTTCTCAGTTTACAGGCTGGACTGTGGTAGGAAATGGTCATTCCTTACACTGACAAATTGCTTCTGCACCCAAAGTATTGCCCACTGAGCAAACAAGGGTTGTCTCACTGCTTCCTCTCCATGCCTGTGTGTATGTGGGGGAAGCTGTCCAGCCAGTCACCTTTTGAGGAAGGGACCATATTCAGTGTTTTTTCATACAGCATTTGGTGCAGTGCTGTGATGAGTGTCAGCATTTGTTTGTGTCAGTTATTGGGCATTTCACCAGTAAGAGGATTGTTTATGCCAGTTTTACTGAATTCTAGTTCCAGCTGTGAGCTTCAATTTGCATCTTTTCATACAATTTGAACTGCTTGTTTTGCTATGTAAATCTTCTGTGTATTGGTTTGCTTTCTTGTTTACTGTTTCTCTGCTCCTAGAAGACATTTGTAATCCTGGGATTTGGCTGTGCATCCTGCTGTTCTGGCACTGAATCCCTCGATTCTGGACAGCACAGGACAGGGAGAGAGAGAAAAAGGGAACTTCAGCTTCCCAGACTCATCCCTCTCCTCCCATCCTTCCAGGCCAGGTTGGATGGGGCTAGGAAAAACCTGGTCCAGTGGAAGGTGTGCCTGCCCATGGCGAGGGGTTGGAACAAGGGGATCTTGGTGTCTCTTCCAATCCAAACCATTCTTTGATTCTTCCAACCCTAAAAATCAGGGATGTGTGATCCCTAGACAAGCCTTTCTAATTAGTTCTCATCTTGTAGCACTCATTTCTGTGTGCCTGAGTGATGTTGCAAATTATAGCCCCCTTTTATGTGTTTGTAGCATTTCATTACCTTTCACAGCCTGTGGTGCTCAGTCACCGTTCCTGTAATGCCATCTTGTGGTGGCCCTGCCACTCTGAATGTGCCTTCTCCAGCCAGAACTGATGCTGGGCTACCTCTGTGTGTAGGCAGTGGGTGCAGCTCCCCTGTGCTGGCTGCATGAGTGTGGGTGAATCCAGGAAACGCCTGCCTCCAGCTGTGAGGTGTCAGGGTATGGCTTTGTGGAGCTCAGATGTGGTGTTAGGGACCTTCATGGCAGATCTCTGCTCTGGGTGCCTTAGCTCTGATGCTGTAGAACTGTCTGTTAGAAGGATTGATTAACTATGATCTGTTTTAGAGGGAGGTTGGTGTGTTGTTCCTTAACAAGTCATAATAACAAACTGTCCATTTACTTAAATGTTCATCCCTCATATACACTTTATGTTGTTTGAAGTTTGAAGTGCTTCTCTAAACACAAAGGAGTTGTTTAATACTTTGAAACACTGCTCTGTTGTGATTGCAGGAAGTGTATATGGCAGGGAGTGTCAGGATTTTGTAGAAATTCCAATTTTATCTCTGGTGGATTTTTTTCTCAATCTGTCTGGGCTTTGGATAAGCCACAGGGGCAAAAGTAAGGCCATTGCATCTGCTTCTCCATGACCAGAGAGCTTTACTGTACCTTTGAGAGTAAGAACTACGTGCTTTGGTAATAAATGAAATAACAACTGTATTTATTTTTGGTTTCTTTTGCCTCTCCAGTGTTCCCAACTCTTGCCCAGCCAGTCCACGTGGTGCTGGATCCTCAGGATATCGTTTTGTTCACAACATTACCTCGGATCTGCAGCTGGCAGCAGAGTATGCGGCAAAGGCAGCATCAGAGCAGCAGGCAGATGCATCTGGCGGGGACAGCCCAAAGGTTCACACAAACATTACTTACCCAGCAGTGCTCCTTGGGAGGATTATTAAAGCCTGGGGCTTTATTGCTACTCCTGGTTAGAGTTAAAAGGGGTTTAGGAACACCCTGACCATAAGGGTGCTGTGTACAGTGTCCTGCAGGGGTTGGAGGTCGTTCCTTCAAACTGTGCTTGGCTTAGTGGTAGTCTCTGCTTGCTTAGCTGCCTAAAATGTATTCAAATCTCTCACTAAAGTGTTTAAGCAAGAATAATATTTTTGCTTATTTGATAAATCAAGGTCCCATAGAGAAGAGGCACATAAAATTCAGCATCTCATTTTCTTCATTTAATTAATGGTATTTTGCAAAACACAGTTGGAGAAAGCAGAAGCAGGGGAAGAAACCAGATCCTTGTCATGAGAAGTCTGTAGTTAGACTTTAAAACAAACATGAAGGCCTGTCAAGTAGGCATTAAACGAGGAGAGTGCCAAGTGGAATCTAGATTAAAAAATAACTTAGTTAGAATGATAAAATGGAATTTTGGTGAGCTGATCTTCAGATCAAAGTTAAAAGTTCCATATCCAAAACCACCTGATTTGGGATTGGGTGGAGGAGCATACTACTAGATGGCTTTTTTTTGTAGAGTTAATTCTCCCTTGAGACAAGAAGGGTTGTTCTTGATGGAGTAATGCAAAGAGTTGGAAATACGAGATCTAGCAAACAAATTAAAGTTCCTAGAATGAAACAAATCCTGCTGGAGAAGGGAAGGGATGGGATCAGGTTTCATGTTGGGCTTGTTGCTGGGAGGAGGGCTGATAACATACAGCCTCAAAGCTTTCTAGCAGAGTAGAGCTGTAGCTGAGCAGAACTGAAGGCTTTAATTCATGAACACAGAAAGCAGTGAATGTACCTATACTCTATTTCTTGATTCCAATTGCCTGTCTTGACCCCTTTCCTTGTGCTGGTGTAAGCATGTGTTGGAAATTCAGTGGGGAATAGAATCAGATTGAAGTTGGGGTTTATATGTGTTTGTGGGGAGATGGAAGGAGATACTTTCATCTGACTCAGCCCAGTAGCTCTATTTGAACACAAATGCTTGTGCTAAAGGGGGTGATGGCAGCATAAAACAGCAATGGGAGAGCTGATGCTCTCTTAGCTGCCCTGCTGCTCTCTTGGCATCAGTGAAAATTACAGCCCAATGTGTGGGAGATGGCCACAATGTGCTTTTTAAGTTTGGGTTGTGGTACACTGCAGCGTAGGAATTCTTTGTTAGTGACTAAATTTTTGTTTGTTTTCTTTTTTCTTGCTTAGGATGAATCCAAGCCACCCTATTCTTATGCTCAGTTAATTGTGCAGGCTATATCCTCAGCACAGGACAGGCAATTAACACTAAGTGGGATCTATGCCCACATTACCAAGCATTATCCATATTACAGGACTGCTGACAAAGGCTGGCAGGTGAGTTCTTGACACTGACAAGCTTTTAAACTACTTTGACATGGCTTATCTGCTTTGAAATGCATTTATTAAAGATTTGGGGCACTGGGAATAGAGCTGCTTTGACTGTTCCCAGAGTGAATTTGTTTAACACAAGCTGACTAGTTCATTTGTGGGTGATTAGTTTTGTTGGGGTTTTTTTGAATACTTTGTAGGGCAATGTAGTGTGTTACTGTTGGGCTCTCTAGTTCCTCTTTTAATGCTGTAGTCATGTGTCTTTAATTTTGTATTTTGTTTCCCTACATCCTTGCTATCAGTCACTCCTCTGCCCAGATACTTGCTTAATCCTTCACCTCATCTTTGGCATGATTTCTCCAAGCAGAGGATATCCAGCCTAAAACTGAGGCTCCAGTTTTTAATCATAGCACCTTAAATCATTACAGATGTTTTGTTTTCCCAGTGTATCAACTGCATTGCCTAAGTCACAGTTTGCAAGTTCTGAATTTGAGTGGGAACTTGGTAAACTGGGAGTCCATGGACTCCTTGTGGTACTCAAAGAAATCTGACCAGCTTCAGAGGAGAGTTTGGATGTAGTTAACACATGCTAAATCAAACTTCAATGTTCACTTGAGGGTTGCTTCCAAAGTTTAAGGAACCTCAACTCCACCTGCTTTCAGACTTTTTCTTGGCATCACACCTCTGCCATGGGTGTTGGCATTTGAATGTAATACACTAATACAGCTGCAAAGGCTCTTGCAGCTGCTGATTTCACTGTGTGCAACTGGCAGGAGCAGTACTGCTTGGTGCACTTTGAGTGCTCCAGATGTAAATACATTTCTGCCTCCCTGGATTTTCCCTGCAGTTCTAATTAATTGTGGAATTCACTTCCTGCCCTAACCTGCTCAGCAGAGTTGTGCTTTGTGAACCAGTTGCTGCATCCTGCTTCAGAGAGCTGCATTTCATCAGGGAGTGAAGTTGCCTTTTTCTCTCCCCTCCAGTGGCATTGTAAGGCTTCACCAGTGAAGAGATTGTCTAAACCTGCTAGAAAAGCTTTTGTTTTGTTTTGGAAGTGGAAGAGGGATGAGTTTGTGCACACAGAGGCTTGCTGAGCCCTTCCCCAGCCCAAAAGACAGCACTGTACCCTGTAAGAGGTGGGCTGTTACAATGGAAAGGATAAACAGTCTTGTCATCATCTAGAGAGCTGCAGAGTGCCACAGAGCTCATGGATTCCTCCCAGAGCTGGCTGAGGGCATGTTGGCTGCCTTGCATTGTGATTACTGTGAGATGCAGTGTCCTCTAGGGCATGTTTGGGCACCCTGGTAATCGTTTGGCAGGTGAACAGTTAGCACAGGCTCAGGCAACTTTTTCCACTTGCCAAGAATAAAGCCTGTCTTTTGAGAGTTCTGATGTGGTTTACAGTGATTTCCCCCTGCCTCAGCAAAAGCTCTGCTTTCATGGCTTTCCACAGAGAAGTCACTGCTCTGGCTCCAGATGTATTTAAGTAATGGTTTGTACCAAGCAAACCCCTCTTTCAGCTTGGTTAAGAGAAATTCTGACACTTTCCCCCAGGTTTTCTCCTGCTGTTCTCCTGTGACTTTGGAGCTATGTGAGCTGAGTGACTTGTTTCTACCTTCCAACACTGATTCTGGCAGTGTGGATTTATTTTTCCAAGCTGTGTGGTGCAACCCATTTGTCTTTGTTACATTCTTCTTCGTGGCAAAATAATCACCTCATTCCTCTGCTTCCTGCAGAATTCCATTCGGCACAACCTCTCCTTGAACCGTTACTTTATTAAAGTCCCACGCTCCCAAGAGGAGCCTGGAAAGGGCTCCTTTTGGCGGATTGACCCTGCCTCTGAAGCCAAACTTGTAGAACAAGCATTTAGAAAAAGAAGGCAAAGAGGAGTGTCCTGCTTCCGAACACCTTTTGGGCCTCTCTCCTCCAGGTAACTTCAATTTCCTCTCATCTCTCTGCCAAACTCGTTACAAAGAAAATAAACTAAAACTTCTTCTGAAGTACAGTGAGTATACTTTGCTGTTCATAGTTTGAGAGGTGATATAGTTAGTCCTGAGGCATAATCTGAAAATTGTTCTGACTTCTTAAGTGTTTAACAAAAAAAATCCAGAAGCAAACTAGAAAAATGCATCAAATAATGTATCTGTTTTGGCATCATTTCAAAGAAATTCAAAGCAGTTATCACTGGAGTGAGTGTTTTCAGATGCCAATCTCTGATTTCAGGAAAGCTGTGTTTAGATGTGGATTAGATCATAGTGGGAATAACTTATGTGGTATTTAAAACACTCTCCTATAGGGAGATCAGGTTGATGGTGGTTGTCAGCAGTGAAGCAACGGGAGTTCTGTGTGGCTGCTCCAGTCAGCTCCACTGCCTTGTGCAATGACAGCTTCTTTGAGCCCAGTAGCTGTGAAGAGAAGACTTGGAATTCAGCACTAGCTGGAGCAGTTTCATGGAACATTCCTCCCACACCTCCTATTTTCTCTGTTAAAATGTGGGGGAAACAGGAGGAGAATTTTTCAGCTTTTTATTCTAGTTTGTCATTAAAGAAATTTACGATTCCTCACATGTTTGGGATCAGAGGTGGGAACTAAGTGGCTGGGGAGGGAGGCAACAGGGAGAAGGGGAAGCAACTGCTCTGCAAGCATATGCAGGGCCAGACATTTTTCTCTGTTTGCATATTTCTTCTTCTCCCTGTCACTCTCAAACTCTAACATAAGTTCTTTGAGAATGACTTGAAGTTATAAAACTGATCTGAGCGTGCAGCATTTGGGGATTCTCTGTCAGCAGTGGGTCTAACAATGAAATGTTAGCCCTGCTCTGAAGGGTCCAGTTTCCTTCAGTAAGGAATAACACAACAGTATTTGGAGCTGGAGTGTTTGTGGGGTCCTTGTGTACCTTTCAGCCCTTCCCAGCAGGACTGCAGTGGGTGGTGTGGGGGAGAGGCTGTCCTTCCTGGAGAATCCTCTACTGGACATAACTCTGGGTCTCTGCTGCTGTCTTGTGGTCAAAATGCATCTGCACTTGCCAACACTATGTTTTGGTGTTTCAGGAGTGCTCCTGCCTCCCCTACTCACCCTGGCCTGCTATCCCCTCACTCTAGTGGCCTACAGACTCCAGAGTGCCTGTCACGGGAGGGCTCACCCATTCCACACGATCACGACTTTGGGTCAAAGTTAGCCTCAGTTCCAGAGTATCGGTATTCCCAGAGTGCACCTGGTGAGTAGCTCTTGTTCCAGAGGCTGCCTGTTCACTTGCCCCACGTGCCATGCTGAGGACACCGCAGGAAAGCTTCTGCAGTGTTTATTTGGAGGATCCAGAACTCTCTTTCCAGTTTGTTGTTAGAGACTGATGGTGCAAGTACAACTTCAAACCATTTTCCTGACTCCTCTTTGGATGAGGGGCAGAATGTGTAGAGACAGCTGATCTAACCTTGAGCTAGGTGGCTGTAAAGATCTGTCAGCAGAGTAGCCATGGCAACACTCAGCTCACCTGCCTCTGGATAAGATCAGCTTGGCTACACCAAGCTCTGGTGCTGTGGCCAGGACCTGGTAAATATCTGCTTGTCAGCTGTGCTGACCTGGGGTGTAGGGTGAGGTTGGAAGGCAAAGCTCATTAAGGAAAGCTTGTTTTGGGGTATTTTCTTATGTTTATTATGGCTTTTATTCACAGAAATGTGCTCTGTTGACAAGTAGGGTTTTTGTACATTAGGAAGGAGAAGTCTGAAGGTGGTATTTTTGAAGGCTTGATTTTTTTTGTTTGTTTGTTTCTACCTCCATTCCTTCCAGTGCTGAAGCACTGAGTAGACTGGAAGTGCACAGATTAAATAAATGAGGGTCTTTTTGTCTCTCCTGTTAATGTGTGCTTCTTTTTTCTGTTCAGGATCTCCAGTGAGTGCCCAGCCAGTGATTATGGCTGTTCCTCCCCGACCATCCACCCTGGTGGCCAAACCAGTGGCCTACATGCCAGCATCCATAGTGACTTCTCAGCAGCCTTCGTGCCACGCAATCCACGTCGTTCAGCAAGCCCCCACTGTCACCATGGTCCGAGTGGTGACCTCCTCTGCAAACTCTGCAAACGGATACATCCTCACCAACCAGGGCACAGCAGGAGGAGCTCATGAAGCTGCAGGAGCAGTGTTGGACTTAGCTGCTGACCACCGAGGTAGCGTTTCACCTCCCTTGCTACTCTGCTTGAGCAGGCTCAGAGGGGAGAGTGGTTGAACGTTTTCACTCACTGGGCACTGAGCCATTAAAAAAGATGCTTCTCCAGGTAAAACTTAAACCAAATGAGAGCTCATCCATTTTTTGTCTCCACCAGAGAGCAGGACAACTGTGTTCTCTTGTCTCCTGGGGAATAAAACTAACAGACTTTGGAGCCTGAGAAAACATGCAGTACTTAAAATTTGCACATTACCATAGAATCATAAAATCTGGATTGGAGGGTACCTTGAAGATCATCTCATTCCAATCCCCCTGCCATGGGCAGGGACACCTTCCACTATCCCAGGTTGCTCCAAGTCCTGTCCAACCTGGCCTTGGACACTTCAATGATGGAGCAGCCACAGCTGCTCTGGGCAGCCTGTGCCAGGGCCTCACCACCTCCACAGGAAAGGATCTCTTCCTAATATCTCATTTATACCTGGTCTTTCAGTTTGAAACCATTCCCCTTTGTCCTATCTCTCCATGCTTTTGTAATTATCCCCAATACCAGTATTATGCCTGTATATTGGCTATGAAAATGTGTGCATTTTCCAGCCAAAAGAGAGGGCCTGGGAAAGGCTGCAACTCTGCTTCAGGATGGCTTTGTAAATAAATGATTGAGCCCTTTTTTCTGCAGGCCTGGATTCCTAGAGGAAAGCATGTGCTTCTGGAAGTGCAGGCAGTGCCCCATTAAAGCAATCTTCAAAAACCAGTTAGAACAAAGGCCTTTTTTTGTCTCTAAGCTGGAAATTCCAGCCTTGGGGGATTTAGTGAGTTAAATATTCTCTTGCTGTGATCTAGACAACACCTTGTCTGCTCCCCATTTCAGGTCTTAGTGCTACAAGGTCAGTGTATGTTGTAGCAGCAGCAAGGCTGGTTTCTTTGACTGCTTTTATGTGGGCAGTGGGACAATGGTCCCTCTCTCTAAGGGAAGGAAAAAATGACAAAGAGCTTCCCCTCTTGCAGCAGCAGGACCCCTGGCATTTTTAGTTCAGCACTGGTTATCTTGCTTGAGTTTCACTTGCATTCTGTAGAAATTCCTGTCTGGATCCCATACATGTTCCTGAAGCGCTAACAGTTGCAGCTGCCTGTCACCTGCTCCTTTCTTTCATTCACTGGTTCTTGCTGTTGCCTGTTCTTTCCCTATTTGTCCCACTCATATCCTTTTCTAGTCTCTATTTTCCCTGTGTGCTGCATTTTCCTTCCTAAACTCCTTGCTTTCCTTGCCTTTTCTCTCCCCATTCTCATCAGCTTGCCTGCAGGTTTCAGCTCAGTGCTTATGTCCATCTAACTCCACTCTTGGTGTGTGCAAATGTTAAAATGGGAGAGGCCTTCTTTTCCTACAGGACTAATGAGATTGTGCTTCCTGCCCTCTCTCCTTTGAGACCCACAGAGCCCCTGGAAGAGTGGTTCCTTTGCTTTCCTGCATGCCTGGCAGGATGCTGTCCTGTATCTGTTGCATACCTGCTGAATTGACCCCTTACTTATCCTGAGAAAAGTGGTTTAGTGCTCTCAAGCAGTTACCTCTGTCCAGGAACTCTTCTCTCCTTAATTATTTTTTATTTTTCCTCCATCCTGTTTTTTTTCCTATACTTCCACAGCAAAAGCTGGCAGCTGTGGGAAGACCTCCTTGTAAATCAGCCTCCATGCAGGCCTGACAGCAAGCTGCTGCAGACTTTTGGCTCCAGGCATTGTTTAGGATCTTAATGCCTTCTCCTGCTGTGTGGTATTGAAAGTCAGGCCAGTTTGATTGAAATTGCCAAGTAAGCTATGAGATTTGCAGTGCTTACTGTCCATATCACAGCTGTGATATGCCAATAAGGGAGGTGATGCCTTTTTAGGGCAAAGAGTCAAATTGATGGGTTTGATTTTTTTCAATTTTTCTCGTACCTTATGTTGTAAGAAAAATATTCTTAATGTTGATAGAGTAAATGTGCAATAGAGACTATTTTAGTGTTTCCAAATACTCATCCCTGACCTTCTGTGGTGCTGAGGTATTGTGATCCTGGGGTGTGTATCCCTGCTAAAGTGTTAATGAGAATAAAACCTGCCTCTAAGCCAGGGCAGTGACTGATCCTTGTCTTTTCTGCTCTTCCGCAGGCATGGACGAGAAGCCAACGATCGCGTTTGCCACCATCCCCACGGCCAGCCGTGTAATCCAGACAGTGGCCAGTCAGATGGCCCAGGGTGTCCCTGGGCAGACTGTCACCATCCTGCAGCAGGCAGCTCCGGTGGCCCTGGGGCAGCACCAGCTCCCGGTGCGGGCGGTCACCCAGAACGGCAAACACGCCGTGCCCACCAACAGCATCGCCGGCAGCGCCTACGGTGGGTCTGCTCCCCAGCTCCTGGCTGCCACTGCTCCCCCAGCTTAGCAGCCAGGGTGTAAAGCTGCAAGTGTTCTCTCCTCTTGCTTTCTGGGTATCAAGTTAATCCATGTGTCCATCTCAAAGGTATTGCAATTCTTCCACTTCCAGGGCTGTAAATTGGTGAGAGGTTCCCTTCTGTCCACCTCTGCTGCTTTTCCCGGGGGAAAAGCCCTGCTCTCTGGCAGAAAAGCCCTGTCCTTCCTTTGCCCTTGGCTATGCAGTTATTAGCACTGAGACTCTCTACCTCTTGAGGTTACTTGTTGAAAGTGTTAGTGATTCTTGTGGAGAGCCTGTTTTCATTTATTTTCTTCTGATCAACAGCCTTTGCTTGCAGCGTGCCAAATAATAAAATTTCCATGGTGCTTCTTAGATCTTGTGAAACATGACTCGGTAGAGTAAAAAGAAAATAACATACTTTCCCATCTTACAGTCTTAGAGCCTGAGAGAAACGAGATCTATTTCACCAGGTGAACAAATGTAGGATTTTTGTATACACAGGATGTGTTCTAGTTATTTGTCAAGCATGGTTTTTTGAAATTCCATACAAGCCATGTCTTGGCAGCCTCCTCTTGCTTGCTCAACACCTCAGATTTTATTCAGCTGGGGATGGGAATATCCAGGTTTCTTATGGCTTTTTTCTCTGAGAGGCCAAGCACTTCTGCCTCAGGCTGGTGCTTTTGGGAGTTTGCAATGAAGGACACTGCTGGGCTTTGGATGCCTTTCATGAAGGTAGGAATGTTTCTACAGAACTTTCTGCCACATCTCTTCACAGTTATCACCTGGCATGCACTTCAATTGCAAGAATCTCATTGTAGCTATGAAAAAATGATAGTGATAAGGTTTTTATGCAATTATTATAAGCTATTAATAGATCAGATAGGTCAAGCTTCTACTAGCCAGCATTAGCATTTCTCTAATATAGAATCAGACAGTTTTTTATTTAACATTTTTTATGTTAAAATATTTTAATCTCACCAAACTTTTTAACTCTCGTCAAAGTGGGAAGTATTCCAGTTGCATCTGAGTTTTTTTGTGAGTGGCAGTAAATTTTCTGGTTCACAAAACAAAGCCAGAGTCTCTTGACTCTCATCTGTACTAAGTTAACTTCTCTTCAACTGCATGATTTAGGTTAAGTCACTAAGCTGTAATTGCTGACTGCCCTCATCTTTACCCTATTTTTTTTCCCTTCATCCTCTTGATACTCTACAGCTTTCTTCTCATGCCTTGGTAGAAGTTACTGGGCTTTGAGGGCCTTTGTTCTGTTGGCTTTGTTTATTTATCCTAGGGCTCCTTTTTCATGCATTTAGCAGTGAACACAGCACTGATGTTCAGTCATTCCATCCTTTGCAAATGAGTCTGGAGGGCAGAGGATGTGCTGTTTCCTGCGTCCCCTTTGGCTTCCTCTCTGATTGATGCAGAGTCCAAAAACTGCATGTGTTTTGTTTTCCAAGCAGCAATGTGTGCCAAAGTCAGTGTGTAAGCACATTCTCTGTCTGGAACTAGGAATTGTAGACATTTTTACAGAGGGTTGCTACTTAAATCATCTTTTTTCTTACCACTTTTATTAATGGGAGGGTGAGACCTTGTGTCAGTACTGCAATACAAGATTAGAAGCCAGAAATTCCTTTGTTCTGATCCCAGTTCTGATGGGAACACATGTGGTTGTCTAGGGTAAGCTTTTTCCTGCCCCTTTTACAAGTGGAATGTCAGTACACTCAATATTTGGATTCTATTTCCCAACAGCCTGGTTTGTTCTTCCTGTGTGAGCAGGGCTCAAGAGAGCCTCTAAACCTCCAAATAAAAGACTCTGCACATGAATGTTGGAGTTCATGAGAGATTGTCTGGCCACCTACAATCAGAACTACCTCTCAAAGAGATGTGCTGTCATTTTAACTAGAGGTTGATCCTCCCCTGCTGGGAACAAATACTTAGCTAGCAATGCATTGTTTGACAGTGGATGGGAAGAAGGAATTTCTCCTGTGAGAGGGGTTGTTGCTGGTTTGGTAAACTTGCAAAGCTGAGGTTGTGGAGGGAGAGGGAAGGACAAGGCAAACCAGGCTTTCAGAATGCTCCGGGAAGCAACACTTGACCGTGTGCCAGCTGTCGCGTTTGACAGTGGGATTTTCTTTTCTTGCTTTGTTTGGAAAAGCAAACGCTTGTTCTGCTTCACCCCACTAATTCTGCTTCTCTTTCTTATCTTCCTTCCCAGCTCTCACAAATCCACTGCAGCTCCTTGCAGCCCAGGCCAGCTCGTCCACTCCTGTTGTAGTCAGCCGGGTCTGCGAGCCGGGGACCGAAGAGACGGCAGCAGCCTCCTCCAGTGAACCTGACGCAAAGAGACCACGGATAGAAGAGCCCAGTGGAGCAGTGCCAGCCCAGACTGGAGTCATCACATCCACAGTGCCACAGGGACAGGCAACCAGTGAATGAAGAACCGGTGGGAGGAGCTGGAGTGATGGCGGGGTGGGCATGGGATGGCAGGAGCCCTAAAGCAGCTTTCACAGGAAGCCAACCACAGCTGTAACAGCTCAAAACACAGCTGATAAAGAGCTCTTTTTAAAGGCAGATTTTTCAATGGGAGGACAACAGCTGTTATAATCACAAGGTGCCAAAAAGAATGGAAAATCCCTCCCAAGAACCCATATCTGGAACTCTGTTCTGTCTCTACTTATGGGATATTTTTTCCTTTTTTTTTCTTTTTTTTTTTTTAAGATTCAAAAAAATACAGACAACTGATTGTATGACTGCTGGGATATTTTTAACTATCTTTTCCCCTTTTGGCTCCAAGGGGATGGGATTTGCAGTTCAGAATCTAAAGGAATGTAATACAAATACAGTCTGCTCCCTGGAAAGAAAACTCCTCACGTTCTATGCCTTAATACCACACTTCTGAGAGCTTTGAACCATAGGACCATTTTAAAAAGGTCACCTAAGGCAATCAAATGCTGAAAGATGGGTGCAGTATCTCACAACAACATTAAAGAAACATGGTACCAAACTTAAAAAAAAAAGGCAAATTCTTCTGGTTTTCTAAAACAGAAAATTCTGCGTATAAATGCTTATTTATATGGGGATTCAGGAGGAAGAGTTACAGGGCTCAGCCACCTGGATTTCCAGATGAAATTTCTCTCCATTCCCTCTGAGGGAGAATAGGATGACAGAGGAACTGTATTAACTCGGTTCCTGTAAAGATGTTAAAAACAAAGGGGTTTGTATCTTTACAAATAATTTCTTAAAATTATTCATCACTTGCTCTGGACAACAGCCAAAGTATCTTGATGCCTGAGGATTGCATCTCCTGTGTCTCCAGGAGGTTTCTGTGTGCATTTGATTGATCACAGCTTGTGTGAAGCACCAGCTTCTGTTCAAATGAGCACTGTAGGTGAAGGCATGGCCACTGTCTTTGTGAACTTGAGAAAATACTGGTGGATGTTCTGCACTAAAGCTGTCACCTTCACCCCCTCATGGTGATGTGGGCCTTAGCTTGATGGACCCTGGTCAGGAGGTCAGAGCTGACCCTCTTTCATGGCTAACAGCAAAATTCCTGTGTTACTCTTTGGAGAGGGAAGTTTAGGGTTTGAATGAGAGGCAGCAGAGGTCATACCATGGTTCATTCAAATTCTGTCAGGGTGTAATAGACCAAGGCAAAAGACTTTTATTTTCCATGTGGCAAAACTCACTGGAGGTCTTCAAACAGTTTTACCATAATTGATTTGGAGGTTTGCTTTCATTGCTTGGCTCCCTCTCTCATCTCTCCTGCCTTGAGGACCATTTAGGTTTGCCAGCAGGAGGAGGCCTTTACTCAGACTGTGTTCCAGGCTCCTTACGTAGTACAAGGATGTTTTTCAAGGAAGGCAGATTTGACTCACTTCAGCCACGTGCAGCAGTGGGTCCTTGTGACACCTTATGACAAAGAAATCCACCCCTGCCTGTAGCCTCCAGCAAGCCCCTTTGGCTTTACACCCTTTGCTGTCCCCTTGGCTAACCTGTCTTCTGGCAGCACAGCAGAGATTTTTTTCATTTAGCAAATGTTACGGCTTTGGTAATGGCAAGAGGGACTTAAGAGGGGTGGGCTGTGCCTCTTTATCCCCCATCTGTACTGATTTGCTGTCCTGTGCAGTCTGACAAGGCAGAGAGGCAAAACCCACTGCAGAAACATTGCAAAAAGCCTTTCCCAATGTGCAGTAAGTGATACTGTCAGCATATCCATGGGGATTAGGGGCAAGGCACAGCCCTTCAGTGCCTGCTGGAATCTGGGGAGGAGGTCCACAGGGTAACAGCTGGCATCACTTGTTCCCTTCTAGGTTTCCTTTGTCTTTGCCAAATCCTATTCAATAACCAAGTCCCACCACTTGAATAAAATCCAGACATGTTTAATTCTCAAGTCCATTGTTTTGTGAGAAATATTGCTGAAAGAAGGAAAGAATTTCTTGGTCTCATGATTTGCGGTTACTTTCTGCGGAGAGAGGCACATAAAATATTCATGACAGATCATTTATCTCAGCTGGGCTTTCAGAATTCAGGTGTGTGCCCTTAGTGACAAGTTATTAGATGGGATTTTAGTACTTTGAAATGGTTTTGTGAAGGAGGATTGTTAGAGACCACAAAGTAATTGAAGCAGGCTGGCCTCCAGCTGTCCCTTCTCCCGCTAGGAAGGCAAGGTGTGGCACAGCAGAAAAGCACACAGATTAGCTCTGTTTTCTGTAGCCTTTTCAAAGCCAGGAGTCAATAAAATGAACTTCCAGGCAGAAGGCACAAGTGAGAGTGCAGCTCAGTCTGTCTGTGATGAATCATTACTTTCGGGTGACTGCTGGTTTGGGTACAGGCACGCCTCTGAAACAGCCCCAGGCTCGGGAGCACTCCGGAAGCGCAGGAGTCCTTGGGTTTCCAGAATGTTAGGTGAGTCAGAGCAAGATGAAAAACCAACAGAGAACTGTTCAGGATGTGGAGCTGCCAAGATTCTGTGGATTTTTCTTCACTGATGCTTTTCTCTTGAAGAGTCTAAATAATTAAGCCATGAACTTCTGTAGACTAATCCAGCACTATAGAAAGATATCAGCTGAGTGACAATGTTTTCATCCACCATAAAGCTGCTTTGTAGCTATCTCTTGAAAATCCATCCTCAGGTTGCATGTGTAGATCTGCCTCCTGAGTATTTAGAACAGAATAACACTTTCTCTCTCTTCTTTTTGTGGCTCACAATGCCTGCTGGTTCAAATGGGAGTTGAGGATAAGCAAATATCTTTGTTCTGTTCACCCTTTCTGCTTGAGATGTCTGGAACTTGTCAGTTCACCCTGTCAGGGGGTTTTTGCTTTAGCAGTCTGCTGCATCCCTCTGCTGCTGTAGGAAGCAGTCCTGCCACTTGCAGATTTTTTTTTTTGTAGGTTTGGCTAAACATTGCCTGGTACCAGGTAAAATAACTGTTCTTGCTAAATCGTGTTGAGAGCTGTGGAAAAGTGTGGTCCTCATCCAGAACATGTGAGATGAAGACATCTTGTTTCAGGCCTTCAGATGAAGTCTTTCAACACTGCTCAGTCCGGATGACAGCACCATTCTTTCTGCATACCAGTCCTGATTCTCCAGGCTGCAGAAGCGTGGTGGTAGAATTAAGTCTTCAACTAGGAAGAAAATGTTTACCTTAATGGTTATATGCAGTACTCAGATTATTTTAAATTTATAATGTGACTTGTTTTTATTGTCTAAAAAGTTGCATCTCATCTTTGATTACATTAACTAAAGAAGGTTTGAGGGGAAGTGAAGGTGGAGGCTTCGCTGGATTTTCTGCTGTCTTTGTAATTAAGGTCAAGGCATATTGAATATTTAAACTGCAATAACTTAGACCTGGGAAAAGTCTAAAGCCAAGTTCTTAATGTGTGAATTCACTTTCCACCATTCCCTATTGATTTTTTTTTCACCTTAGGCAATGACATTGACTAATTTTACTTTGATCACAGTTAGTTTGTAGCAACTTTCTTTGCCCCAGTTTGCAAGAGTTGAATGCAGTTGTTCTTTGTTCTATTCCACTGGAATTCCATGTTGTTTGTCTTGACCTTGGCTCTTGTGATACAGAAAGCTTTTTAGAGAAAGATCAATTTAATCTGATTTAGTGATAACACAGCACAGTTCTGAGTGCAAAATTGAAGTTCATGATTAGCTCATATATTCTTTTCAATTCTTTTTCCTTCCCATATTCCTCCCTCCCCCATACCATTAACGCTGTCCCCTGTAGCATATCCAGTCATTTTTATCCACTGACAGGAGCAGCACCTTGCATTAAGCTCTGCCTGAGGACTCAAGGATGAAAATACCTGTGGAATACATGGAGCTCCAGAACAGGTTGAGAAAGGTCAATTTGGTCACCCTGTGTTAATTTTCATGCTGTGTTCTAGACATGTTACTGTTGGGCAGACCTTATTCAGGAGAATGTTTTCAGAGACATCTTAAAGCTTTGTAAGAGGAAAGAAGTAGCAGCTCAAGCTCTTACAGTGCTTCTGCCATCAATGTCACGGTCTAGCATCAGATTTTGGGGGAGTAATTTTGCATGTTTGGTCTTGTGTACTGACTTAGAGTTGTCATTCAGAGTTCATTTCCACTTTTTTTTTCCCTTTTTCAGTAGGGAAATGCCCAGAATGGAATAAAACTTGGAGCACAGAAGGCTAGGGACCTGTATCTAAGCAAGTGAGAGCATCTGACCTGAACTCTCTTGCAGTGTGGTGTGGAATACTTCTCCCTGCCTGCTGGGGATGTTCAGTTGGTGTTGGAGCTTTTCATCTGTGTCAGCAAGGGGGTATTTATTTGGTATCACTGGTGTGTGCTAATGTGTAAGTGAATGTCAAAATGTAGGGTGAAAGGAGAAGTGTTTCCCTGCTACACCTGGGTTTGGGGATCTTGGATTTCACCTAGCAGTAGTTCTGTACCTCTCCTTAGAGAATCCACTCTCACCACACAAGGTGAAAACTTCTCAGCAACATAAGAATTTCCCATGCAGCTGCATTTGTTCCTTGCCTCTGAGGAGACCCCAGCTCTGCCTCCTCTGCACGTTGCAAATAGGTACTTGAAGATTCCAGTAAGATTTTTCCAATTTGTTTCCTTCTCTCAAGGCTGAGCCAGCCTGGTTGTCTTGGTCTCTTTTTGTCCATCAGGTGGAATTGCTGCAGGAGGTCACTGTGAGTCTTGCACTGGGGAGCCCAAAGGGAGAGACAGTGCTGCAGACATGATTTGAGGAATGCTGGATGGGTTGGAAGAGGAATCCTTTTCCTTGGCCTGGTGGCTACACTTCTGCCAGTACAGCCCAGTACCTGTTTGGTCTCTTGCTGCAAGACAAGTGTAGAGTGTAAGGAACAAATCACAGAGTGAACTGGATTGCATTTGTGCAGCTGCAACCATGTTGTCCCTCTCTTCCAAGGAACAGTCCTAGCTTGGGTCTTTTTGAGCAGGAAGCAGCACTGAAGGATCCTGATCACTTTTAAAGATACCTGTGCTTAATCTTATCAAGTGGTAGTTTCAGTCCAGTGTGGAAATTGCCTTGAGTTTCTACCTGCTGCAAAATTTTTGAGGTTTTTTTTAAGTCCTGCTGCTAATAAGTTGGACTAGGGCATTAAGAATGAACCTCTAAAGGAACAGGACTTGCTTCATAATTTTGCCCTTGCTGCACACTGAGTTTTTGAGTTTGCAGATGCCATCCTGCAGTAAATGATCTGTCTTCTCTTGGCAGCCAGTCTCTTGGGCAGCTCCTGTTTCTGCTCCTCATCAGTTTTTCCCCTCTATTTGTAGTTGTAGCTGTCAACTCCACAGTCCTTTAATCCAACTCTTAATTTAATCCCATTGCTTGAAGGTCTGCATCTGGCGAGGGTTCTTGTGTTAGGTTGCAGTTACACGAGTAAACAATCTGTTGTAGAACTTTTTGTGTCCTTCTGGGTGAAAAACTATGCCCAAGCTGCTGCTACTATAGCATACACTACTGCTGGAAAGTGTAGCTTCCAGTGGAGCCAGCTGTGCTGCAGAAAACAGTCACACTACAAGGTCATCTGGATTGCTGGAGCTGATGCCTTCTTGCATGTTGATCTGTACCTGATCAAAACGTGGCTGGGGAATCTCTCTCTGGGCTGCCAGGCAGCTGTTGGGCTGGGATTTGTTAGATCAGCATCTCTCTCTCTCTGCTGGGTGGGTTGTTTGCAGGTCAGTGCACGTGTTTGTGCACACAGGTGTGGGTATATTGCCGTGCCATAACCAGCAGTGGGAATTCTGTAGCTGTGAGGGTGGGCTTTCTCTGTTAGGGTGTCTTTCATGGGGCAATAATACACCAGGGAGCATTTTACTTTGGCCTGAGCAAGACATTTTGAAAAATACTTGGTTTTCTTGGAGCACTATATTTAAATTCCAAATTTTGAATCAATTTTTGACGTTTGTATTTATATGTTTGGAAAATTCTTTTGATACCTTTTCAATTTACCAACACTGAATTAAAACCTTTCAGAATGTATGGTTGGTCCTCTCCTTATGTGTCACTTTAAGTTTCAGAGCACGAGGGTAGTTGTGCCAAATCTACCCCTTTGCTCTCAAGACAGAAAAAAAACATTGACAATTCATGGGTGGCAGCTAAGGAAGAAACCCTTTAAATATTTTTTTTTCAGAGAATATTAAATTAGATCTGTGTAAACATAAAATTTATATTTATTAATGTGTGAGTGTGTGAGCGTGTGTGTCAATATAGATATATAAATGGTCCATGACTATTTCTTTCTCTTGAATGGTACTTACACAGACTTTTATGCAGTGTGTTGGTAATTCCTGCACCAGGCACTGACTCTGAAAGAACGATGAACCTATTTTTGTAACGAATGTGAGCAGCCAGTGGAAGCAGCTTTACTTCAGTGATTGCTTTCATTCCTCTCGCAGAGCAGAAGAGGCACCTTGGTACTTGCATCTTCCTTGTGTAGGATCCCTGCTTCTGGCTTTGTCCTGCTTGCAGCAACCCCAGTCCACGCTGCTTTTCTGGCAAGAAAAGCCCCCAAATGGCACTAATGAAAGCTGGAATCCTTTCTTGTCTGCAGTTCTCTCTAGATGCAGTATCAGGGAGTTCTTTACAGATTCTGCTCTGTAAGTAATGGGACCTTATTTCTAACAGAGGAGATTTATGGGGGGTCCACGAGGATGCTGTAAGGCTGAGGAATTCCTCTCTGTCAGGTGGCTAAGCTAACACTGGGGCACTAGGAAATGTTTTTTTTTCCTCTGTGGTGAGATTGTTTTCCTTTTGTCATGCTTCTGTCTCTTTTTGGGATGAGGTGTGTCTATATCCCCTTAAAAACAAGCACAGAAGAGTTTTTCTAATGTTTCCATTCACAGGGAGTAAATTTTGCTGAACTGGCCAAAGTTCAGGTGTGATTTAATTCCACAGGGATCACTAAATTCACAGAAGGGTGTATTTTGAACCACTTGGATCTTCTGAGAATAAAAGCAAGTGATATTTGACTTCCTAATCCTAATTGCTCTTCCAGAAGCAGAAATTCTCTTTGAGGATCTGAGTGAAAGCTTCACCTCAGCAATCACTGGCTGGTGATGGGGCTTCAGTACTTCAGGGAGGACAGGGTTGGTGATAGGAAGAGTGACCAGAATAGGAGCAGTGAAAGGAAGCAGCTTTCCTCCTCATCCAGCAGAAAACAGCCCCTGTGAAACCCAGACTTGCCCTAATATTTGGTTGTTGCCTCGTGTCTGCTGCCAAGTTATGCTGTGATCTGGACCTCTCTGTCCTGCTCCTGCCCCACCTCAGTTTCACTTAAAGCAGTCTGAGACAGAGCCTTCCTTAAAGCTAAGGGCAACGGTGAGGAGAAATGTCTGGTAGCTGAAGAAAAATGAGATTTAAATGGAGCAGAAAAAGTGAGAATTCCTTCTGTTTCACTGTCTTGCTGCTAAAAGTCTGGTGCAGAGCATCCTGATGTTCTGCTGATTTATATGCTGCTCTTGGGAGGTGGGCAGGCTGCTAAGTTGGCTCTGTAGCAATTGAATTACTGTAAACCTAAACTTGCTTAATCTCTCTTTTTTTTTCTCCCTCAAATGGGCTTGAAGTAGAGGGAACCAGAGTATTGTTTGTAAGATCTTTTTGCTTTAATAGAAAACAGAATGTAAAAAAAAAATTAAAAAAAACACAAAAGCAAAACCAAACTCATTCAAATATAGTGATACAGAAAATGGCTTTAAAATATGAAAATCTTACAAGACCATATGTTGTGTTGGGTTCTGGACATGCTGTTTGTGCTGAGGAGGCTGGCCTTGCCCAGCCTGCCAGCCAACCTCCACGTAGCCAAAAAGAGCATTTTAAGAGTCTGTAGCTATCCAAAGGACTGTTAAAAGCTGTTTAGGGATAAATCAAAAGCTGTGTGTGAGCAACGGATGGTAAAGCTGGAAATTCAGATCCAACTCTGAATAATTGCTCTAATAAAAAACAAATTCAGAAAAATCCAACTCTTCCCCCTGTTCTGCAGATGCTCATTCCCACCGAGTCCCTGGGGAAGGCTGAGAGGAGAACCTGAAATACCTCAATGGCTTCACAGAAGGGTTTGCTACAGAGATCTGGGCCAGCCTTACCCCTTTCACCTCAGTTTGGCACTTATTTTATAGAATAAGAAGGTGATGGAAAGGGGAAACTAAAGCCATGCTTGCATTTCAGTTCCTGGTGTTGCCTGTGCAAGACACCTCCAGCCAGATGTTTTGGGGTTTGTGGGTTTTTTTTTTTTTTACAGCTGATATCAAAAGTTGTTTTGGGTTTTTTTTTGTGACTTGTTTTCGTTATCAGTGCTTTTTAAAAAGCAGGTGTGTATCCCAAGGGGGAGGCTCCATGGGGGGCAGTGGATGTGAAGTTCATGTTCTTTCTCTGGCCATGTTGCAGCACTGCTCCTGTGAGATGCTCGAGGCAGCCCTGGCTCCCAGCAGGGTGTGGGATCCTGCATCCCAGGAGCAGGACCTGTGTTTCCACTTCAAATGGGATACAGTGGTTTTGTTTGTTTGTTTTTTTAATATAGAGCCATACATTTTTTAAGTAATTTGAGATCTGAATGTGATTTCTAATGTATCGAGAACGTTAATATTTTAAAGCTATAACAAAGGTTTAAATTTCTACTTTTTTTTTTTTTCATTTATTTTAACTGTTCTGTTACCTTAATTTGATGTATGTGGTTGGGGAATGTTGCTTCTCCTCTTAGCATTTGTTTCTATAACCAGAAATAAAATTATATATGAAAGAGAAAATGCCCTGAAATTGCTTTGCTGTTTTTGGGTGCCAGACTTGGATCCTTCCAGTGGAGCATCACAGAGGGGTTGAGTTTCCTGCAGCAGTGAGGGAACAGTGTGTTTAATATTGTTTCCTTTTTTTTTTTTCATGTAGGAAGGAAGTGTGTATCTGCACACCTTGCAGTGTTTGGAGTTCAGACACCCCACTTTTGATCCCTTGTCAGTTATTTGGGCAGCTGTTGACTCGCAGCAGAGTGAACATATGGACTTGTGTGTTTGAGATCTGGGATGCTTCCCCTGGGGCTTATAAACGATTCCTCCAGCTCCAGCTTTTGTTTTGTCATGAAGTGAAACATTGTTATTTTGAAAGTTAAACTATTCTAGTGTGTTCCCCTGTAATTTATAATAATTGTTTTCATTTAAGCCTGTGAGATCAGAAAGCAGTACTTTATCTGTCTTGTAGTTAGACTTTTCCTCCTTTTTCTTCCTAATGCAGCTACAATTTAAGTTCTGGGTTTATTTTGACTTTACATTCTTAGCTCCAAAATTAAATAGTAATATCTTTTAAGGCCTCAATTGACATAAAGTAGCTGTAATTCATAGAATTTTAGAACCACTGAATGGTTTGGGATGGAAAGAACATTAAAAATCATCTCATTCCAATCCTTGACATGAGCAGGGACACCTTCCACTATCCCAGGTTGCTCCAAGCCCCATCCAGCCTGGCCTTGGGCACTTCCAGGGATCCAGGGGCAGCCACAGCTTCTCTGGGCACCCTGTGCCACGGCCTCTGCACCCTCACAGGGAACAATCCCTTCCCAATATCCCATCTAACCCTGCCCTCTCAGTTTGAAGCCATTCCCCCTTGTTTTGTTGCTCCATGCCCTTGTAAAAAGTTTCTCTCTTTCTTGTAGTCTCTCNCAATCCTTGACATGAGCAGGGACACCTTCCACTATCCCAGGTTGCTCCAAGCCCCATCCAGCCTGGCCTTGGGCACTTCCACGGATCCAGGGGCAGCCACAGCTTCTCTGGGCACCCTGTGCCACGGCCTCTGCACCCTCACAGGGAACAATCCCTTCCCAATATCCCATCTAACCCTGCCCTCTCACTTTGAAGCCATTCCCCCTTGTTTTGTCGCTCCATGCCCTTGTAAAAAGTTTCTCTCTTTCTTGTAGTCTCTCTTCAGTTACTACAGGGAGGATTTTTTTTAATTGACTAACTAATTAAAAAATTAATAACACAGTACACAGTGAGCAGTATTAATCCAGACCCTTTTCTGGGGGAGATGTCTTTTAAAATTATCCTGTCTTTGGCTCCCCACGTGCTGCTGCTCTGCTGGCTGATTGCCCAGGCATGGTGCTAATGAACTTTAATGCCAGGAGAGCACAGGGCAGGGAATTACCAAAGGCAAAGTGCCAAATCCCATCCCCTGGCACCTATCTCCTCCTTGCAGGGCGATGCTCAGCGTGGTGCTGAGAGCTTCAGCCGTGTTAGCAGTCGGGAGAGAAGGTCCTGATGGATTTTTAATTTCTGGGAGTGCTGAAGACCTGAGCAGCTGGTTTAACATCTCGTACCTTTTTTGGAAAGCTCTGTTTTATGAACAGGATGCAGGAAAGGCTGATATATTTATTGTCCTTTACCATCACTCCCGTAGAAGCCCCAGCTCTCACCTCTGCCATATAATGATGTTCTCCATACGTCTGAGTGCCTAGGGCGGGGTGGCCTCCGAGCCCAGCTTGTGCTCAGGCTCCTGAGGTGGGGGATAATAGCAGCAGCACCTCGGACAGCCCGTGAGCAGCCGCTAGCGAGGATTTTGGTCACCCCTCGCCGCTGCGAGCCCTTCCCGCCAGGCGGAACCTTCGTGCAGCAGCCGCCGCGTGCCCCCGGAGCCGGTGAGGCGTACCGCCCGCCCGTGGGGGGCGGCTTTGGCCGCGTACCGTGGCGCGGCCCGGGCGCGGCGGGGCCGGGATGTTCACTGCGGCTGCCGAGAGCTTCCTCAGGCAGGCGAGGTGCGGGGGGCGGCAGGGGGACAGGGGGACAGGGACAGCGCCACGGACCCCTCGGGCCGGGCGGGGGTGCTGGCGGGGGCGCCGCGCCCAGGGCTGAGCGGGGGGCCGGGCGGAGGGGAGGGCGGTGTGTACCGAGCCTCCAGCCCGGAGCTTCCCGAGAGGGCCCGGCGTGGGGGCCCGGCTTCCTGACAGCCCCGACTCCCCCGGCAGGGAGATCCAGGAGGAGGAGCTGCGGAGATTCGCCGCCCGCGTGTCCTCCCTGCTGCAGGGCCCCGAGCCGGGCCCCGAGGCCGTGGATGGGCTGCAGAGGCTGCACCTCACGGGCGCCGCCACC
>VXBC01013654.1:708820-729459 GCA_013399945.1 Ploceus nigricollis
TCTCCATACGTCTGAGTGCCTAGGGCGGGGTGGCCTCCGAGCCCAGCTTGTGCTCAGGCTCCTGAGGTGGGGGATAATAGCAGCAGCACCTCGGACAGCCCGTGAGCAGCCGCTAGCGAGGATTTGGGTCCCCCCTCGCCGCTGCGAGCCCTTCCCGCCAGGCGGAACCTTCGTGCAGCAGCCGCCGCGTGCCCCCGGAGCCGGTGCGGCGTACCGCCCGCCCGTGGGGGGCGGCTTTGGCCGCGTACCGTGGCGCGGCCCGGGCGCGGCNCCGAGGCCGTGGATGGGCTGCAGAGGCTGCACCTCACGGTGGCCGCCACCGAGTACCCCCGCAAGTGAGTGCCCTTGTGTGTCCCGGGTGTTGGAAGAAGCAAAGCGTTACCTTCCTAAGCAAAAAGAAAGGAAGGACGTGGGTTAGGGCTTTAAAATAACACGCTGCCTTGAAAACCTTGAGTTCAATTTAAACACCACGCCCCTCTTTGCCTTTCCCCCCGTGCTGAGCAGAAGGTGCCCATCTCCTTTTGCAGCAGGATTAACAAGCGTTGGTGTCACTGAGCCCTCTGTGGAAGTGCACTCAGAAATGAAGGTGATGAGTGACATTAGTCACTGTCTAGAGGGATCATCCCAAAGCCAAAAATCTGCAGGAAATAAACGTCTGGATCTTTTCTTGCCTTGCAGTGATATTTACTGTGACTCTTGCAGGCTCGATGGCAAGTTTGTGGAGCAGTTGCAGACAGTGCTGTGCTCACCCAAAAGTTCTGAGCAGATCCAGGTGTTATGTGCTGCCATCCTGAGAGAGATGTCACCTTGCAACGATCTTATCCTCTCCTGTGATGAGATTCAAGATACAAAGCTCTTGAGCCTGGTATCCTCCGTCCTTCTGGCTCAGGTAAATGACCTGTCAAATCAGAGATCTTCCCTTGTCAATATGGATTTGCTTTTTGATTGTTCCCTGCTCCTGAGCTCCTCCCTGAGCTCAAGGAGAGTGAAAACCAATTGCAAGTATGTAGGAAAAAGCAGAGGTATTTCAATGTTCATTTAAAGGATCTCAGTATTCTGCTTTGCATGGGAAAAAAATGGTAAATTTTTGTGTATAGCACTTAACAACAAAAAATGCTTAAAATTGTAATGTTTAGACACTGAGGTCCTGGAAGCAAAAAAGAGCCCTTTAGAGCTGGCTGCTGGAATAGATTTCAAATCAGGGTTGCTTGAACCTGGGGAGGAAAGCAAAAGATTTTAGATATTCTTCTTATTACTCTTATGATATTGGCTTTCATGTTCACATATAAAAAACATACATAGAACCTACAAAACATGTAAAACTGTAAATGCAAATGACACTTCAAAAGTCCAGATTCTCCATGGAGAGAAGCAAACATGAGGATCTCCCTGTTTTGAGTGCTGCCTGGGGAACAAGCTGGAAACTTCTCTTTTTCCTCTCCTTCTTTTACTTGTATTGTGCCTGTTAAATATTTTTGTGAAACTTCTCGTTCTGAGTTTCACTGTGTGCCTAGAAATGTCTCCAGTGTTTCTGACATTCATCTGAGTCTACTTAACTAAAGGAAATGAAACAGAAACCAGCAATGTGTTACTTATATGCTGCCTCACAAAGCTTCTCTCTCCCACATCCAGCATTGAGACTGTCCTGCAGTTCCACAATGTAAAAACACACATAAGCAGCCCCACAGTTTGGGGTCTGTGAGTTCAAATTGCAGAAAATCTCTGTAAAATGTGGTGAAATCCCCTGTCCTGTGAGTTCTTTTTGTGTTTGACTTTGGTATTGATGCCTGATGGATGAGATTGGTCTCTGGTAATGGTAGGTTATCTGTCCTTACCTCTGCTTTATTTCTCAGGGAAATAAGGGTGAAGTGGCAGCTGTGGGGCAGTGTGTTGTGCAAGTCCTTGAAAGAAGAGTGCCTGAGGGTCAGAGTGCTCGGTTCCTCCTTCCTGTCCTGGCAAATGTCCTCAGCCTTTCACCAGAATCTCTAACAGAAGGTAAATCTATAGGAAGGGCTGAGATTGCCACCTGGCTGTGGTCTGGGTAGTGATCAGAAGGCTCTCAGTTTGAAACTGCTGTCGAAAGTGACATCTCTGCTACGAGGAAAGGGAACTTACTGGGTGAGATGTATCCCACCACACAGAACTGGGACTGGGCCTTCCAGTCAAATCCTGGCCATGGATTTGTATGACAGGATCATGTGCTCTAGCTGAGGTCTCCAGATGCAGCAGGAGTGTGAAACTGTAGCTATCCTGAGGAGCATCAAGCCAAGAGAGAGAGAGAAACAGAGATGTGCCTGTGCCTGTGGTCAAGAGAGCAGCAGGAACAACCAGAAATGCTCTTCCTCAGAGAGGCAGCGCTGGGTGGGTAGTGGTGAGTTAACCTAGGAGAGCATTCCAGCTTAAAATGCTGGGGAGTTGTGAGCAAGAGTGAGTTTCTGGGAGTTTCCTGTGATGTTTGTGTACTTCATGCAGTGTGCCAGAGAAGCTTTGGGGAGGATGTTGGGCTGGGTGCATGGGCTGGCAGAGCAGGAAGGATCACCTGCCCCAGCTTCTGTGAGTTCCCAGTGGGGGAGTTGTGCCTTTGGCTGCAGAGCTGAAGCCAGACAGTGCCTGAATAAAGTGACAGTGTTTTTGTGTATTCCTTCTAACAACAGCTATGGATAGAGACAAAGGAACAAGTATCTCTTGAGTGATCTGGTAGCAGAGTCCTTGGTTCCAGCACTCACTCCCTGGCTGAGGTGGTATGAGGAGTATAGAACATCCGCCTTGGGGTACCAATTTCTTTATGGATTGCTGGGTCAGAGAGTGATCCAGGCTGGAGAAAAAGCACAGCAATTGAGGGTTAAGAGGGACATGTTGCAGAGGCTGCTTCTCTACCCCATCTAGCAATGACCCTGTCACTTCCCTTGTACAGAGCAGACCAATATTGTCAGTAAAAAGCTGGCTGACTGGCTGAGGTATGCAAGCATTCAGCAAGGAATGGCTCAACCCTCTGGAGGCTTCTTCTCCAGTCCCAGAACCAAACAGGTGAGTGCTGAGTTGCCATGGTGACCTCACAAGAGCATTTGTTAGTCTGTTACCTGCTGGTTTGGATTCCCAGAATCACTTTATTTTGGAAAACAGTAGCCTAGAAGTGCTGCTGTTCTTCAGCATTTTTTGTGGGATATGTGGTTGAGACACATAGGAAAGCAAAGTAGGGGGATTTACAGCTCTGAGGTGTAGGAGTTCAGCTGTAGACCCAGAGCTTTGATCCTTGAAGTAGTTTTTAGAGAAGAGTCTTTTAGTGACCATGTACTTCAGAGTTGAAGGTGATTGCAAATGAGAGCAGTGTCAAAGTTGAGTGTTTCAGCTGGGGAGAAGGATCCAGCACAGCTGGCTTTTCCCTCTCTGCATACCTGCCCTCCTGCAGGACCCCAAACAAGGGCTGCTTGTCTCCATGGGATTTTCCCTGCCCTCTCACTTAGCCTTTCCCTGGGCTCTGACCTGCTGCATCTTCTCTCTCAGCCTGCTCCTATCACAGAGGTGGACGGTGCTGTTGCCACAGACTTCTTCACAGTGCTCTCAGTGGCTCAGCACTACACACAGGACCAGTGGCTCAACGTGCAGACTTTCTCCATGCTGAGAAACTGGCTGCTGTGCTATGGGGGCAAGGAGCTGAACACCCTTAATCCAGGTAGGGACTGAAGGTCTGCAGGCCACTGTGGTCTGCAGCCCCAAGAGGGCTGTGTGCTCTCAGATGTCATATGAGGTGGCTCCACCAGCAACCCAGCAATCTCCTCTCTTTCAAACTGATTTGATATTAGGAAGAAATTACTCCTTGTGAGGGTGGTGAGGCCCTGGCACAGGATGCCCAGAGCAGCTGTGGCTGCCCCATCCCTGGAAATGCCCAAGGCCAGGTTGGACAGGGCTTGGAGCAGCCTTGGGTAGTGGAAGGTGTCCCTGCCCATAGCAGGGGCTTTGGAACTGGATGAGCTTTAAGTCCCTTCCAGCCCAAACCATCCTCTCATTCTAAGTGACAGGAATATGGGCAAGAGTTCAGAGATCTTGGACTAGGAGCAGGGAAAGTTTGGGAAGGCATATCAGTAAACCTCCTGACTGATACTTTTTGATCCTTCCTTGGGGAATTACTTATTGGATGAGTCTCCTGCTTTCAGACGAAGCCCCATGGATTCCTAGGAAAGAAAGCCTGGGTGATGGGAAACAGCATCTCCTTAGTATTCTTGTAACATTCCCTTCTCCCTCAGCCTCCTGTTCTTCCCTCTGCACCTGGGGACAGTCAGCTGCCTTTCTGTTGCTGGGCTGCTGCGTGGGTGAGCTGCCTGTGACGAGCTGACACGTGTGATGTTCATTGTGTAGGTGACAGAGCAGGAGTGGACAGGTGTGTGACATCCCTGGTCCCTGCCCCAGCCACGGCTGGCCGGCTGCCTCCCCCCAGGGAGCGCCTGCGGGACAAAGCCTTCGAGTACTGCCAGCGCCTCATCGAGCAGAGCAACCGCCGTGAGTCTGGCCATGGGCCCTCCTGGGAGTCCTCTTGGGAGTGTTCTCCTGAATGTTCCTGCATGTTTGGGCTGGGATCTCACTCCCTGGAATCCACTGTTAGGCTGCTAGGGATAGGGTCTGCTGCAGCTGCTGAGGCAAGTCATTGATCAGCCATGAGCTGGGGTGTTGGGCAGGATTTGGAGGCAACAGTCATGTTCTGCCTCCTTGATTTGCAGGGGAGGCTGTGGAACTTGGTTCTCTTTGGCCTGAATTTGGGATCAGTGTGTGTTCCTGCCTGCCCTGAAGCCAGGGTTAGTGCTCAAACTGACAGCCTCATATTCCTGTGTGGGCTCAAAGCTTAACTTGGACTCACTTCTCTGGCAGGACCCCTGAAGAAAGATGATGGAGACCTGCAAAAAGCTGTAAGTACACAGAGGTGGGGCTCAAGTTCTTGGAGTTGTGGTTTCCCCCATTCCAATCTTACTCTGCTCTCCTGCAGTGTCTCATTGAGGCAGTGACAATCATGGACATCATCTGCAAACAGGACTCCTCCTACGTGTGCCGTGCTGTCTCCTCCCTGAAAATCCTGCACAGCAGGATCTGTGGGGATGCCACTTATGCCAGGGCACTGCTGCCCATTGCCCAGTTCTTCCTGAACCACAGTAAGTCTTCAGCTCCCACCCCCTCCTCCATGACCCAGTCTTGCCTATTCCAGCACAGCCTTTTGTCCTGGCAGTTTGCTGCCTGACAGAGTTGGTAATTCCACCTTGCCTGTGCTCTGGTATGGATGATCCCACCCCAGGAGACCCAGGAGCTGGGATGTCCCCTGCTCTTTCAAGGAACATAACCCAGATCTCTCTTAGCCCCTGGAGCCCTGGCAGGGCTGCTGGGTGGGCTGTGCTCAGCAAGGTGCTGTGTCCTCCCAGGCAAACTGGCAGCTGTGGACTCTGATGCCATCTACAAACACCTCTTCACTGATATCCCAGCTCAGCTCTTCCACAACCCATCATTGGCCTTTGAATTTGTCCAGTTCTGCAAAGACAACAGCCAGCTCTTCACAGACTCCACCAGCATATTCAGGCAGAGCTTCCCAAATCTCTTCAAGGTACAATGTGTTGGAGCAGCAGAGGGGAGAGCCTGCTTCACATCCCCTTCTGTGCCCTAGGACTTCATTTTTGCACCCCAGAGCCCTCCATGTGCCTTCATGGCAGTGCTAGGGAGAGCACAGGCAAGAAGGATTGTTACAAAACAAGTGTGAGTGTGAAGGGGAGGGGGGTTCTGGGTGTGTTCAGCACTGCCAGGAGAGAAGAGTCTGGGTTGGCAGGACTGTAGAGGGCTGGGGAGCACAGTGAACACAGGACACAGCACTTCGTTTTTGGAAAAGTTTAGTAAGCTGCAGCTTGCCAGCCACTGAACCAGCTGCCAGAGGCCTGTGTTGAGCTTCTAACAGGCTCCTGGGTTTTGACCAAACCCTCAGACTTCTCTGGTTTTGCTTTTAAGAAGTGACTTTCTCTTCCCCATCCCATCTGGTTGCAGTGTGGAGTTGTCTGGGTGTGTGATGGAGCAGCAGGGATAGTGCAGCAGTTTGTGCTTGTTCCTTGCAGTTCCTGGCATGGAACAGCCCACCTCTGATCTCTGAGTTTGTGGACCTTCTCCCATTTCTGCTGGATCCAGGCACAACCATTGAGATCTTCCATTTGCTGCTTGACCTGCCCTGTTTGACAGCAGCTCTGGACATCCAGCTGAGGTAATGCACCTTCCCTTCTCCCTTGTTAATCAGCATCTTAACACTGACCAAAGCCCAGGGCACACTTCTGAGCCTCAGCTGGCACAGAGCAAGAGGCATCACTGCAGTCAGGTTAACACAAGGCTGCACAGATGGCAGCCCAGTTCTCCTAGTGATGTGTTGTACATGGGAAGAGAAGGTGACCAGCTCTCACATTTCAGTACTGGACTGTCTTTGGGGCTCAGGGAGCTGTTGCCATTCCCCTCTCCCTATCCAGCTCCAAATGATTGCCACATGTTTGAGGCTTCCACAAGCTACCACCTCAATACAGAGGTGAAATACCTATTCTTCCTTTCCTGCTCTTAGCCCTGGTTTTAGCTTTGTTCTCCTGGAGGCACACAGAATTTTCTTCCTGAGATTTTAGGAGCTGTGAGTTTCCATGAAGATGGGGTAGGACTGGAACTGGGTGTACCTCTGCTCTTCTTTGTCCTCCTGACATTACAGCTCTTTCTGGAGTGCTTAGAAAAGAGAGTCATCCAGGAAGCAGATGTCGGTGGGCTTGGATAACTGAGGGATACAGAGTGCCATTTTTCCCTTTCCCAGGCCTGACACAGAAGCAAGTCTGGAACTGTTGCCTGAATGTGGGGGGCTGAGCTCATCAGGTTGGCTCTCTGAGAGAACCAGTCCAATTCCAGAGAGCCTGGATTAGACCAGCTTGCTGTTCAGTGTTCAGGATCCCAGCTCTGCCCTGGCCCATGCTCACAGTGCAGCACATTCTGTGTGTCCCCTGCTAGGGCAGCAGCTCTTCCTGCCTCCGAGAAGGCCGGGGCTGACCCAGCTGGGAAGCCAGGCACGTGTCTGGAGGCCTTTCGCCATCCCCTCTACAAGAGCATGTTCCAGTATCTCCTCCGCACCAAGTCTGCTCCCGAGGATGCTCCAGAGAGGTAGGAGCCTGTCTGGAGTGTGGTTCAGCCATCCAGCTCTGGGAGGCAGCACTGGGATTACTGGGAAAGGCACAGCTGCTCTGAGCTGGCATGAGGTGGATTTCTCTTCCCTCTGTCAGCTTTGCCAGCGTTCAAAGGGCTTGTGGGGAATAAGGAAAGGCAACTGGGAACAAACCTTCAACAGTTACTCTTCTTTTGCCTGCAGTCTGGTTCCACTTCGGCAGCTGCTGGGATCCCTGGCTGGCAGCCCAAGGGTGGTGCAGTGTGCAGAGACTGTCCCTGTCTTACTGGAGCTCTTTTTCAGGGTGGTGGCAGAGGTGGGTCCTTTTGGGGGAGTTTGGTTCCCAGTTGTGCTGCAGGGATCTCTTGTTATGTGAAGAGCAGTTGTAGAAGTAAATTGGTGAAGATGCTGCAGCTCTGAGAGAGGGGTGCATGAGGGGAGGGTGGGATTGGTACTGGCATGAACCAGCACTGAGCTGGCCACTTGATCCAGAGAAACAGAAAAACAGAGAAACTGTGGAGCAGTGTCAGGTTCATTCTGTGCTCTCAGCCAGCTGTAAAGGAGAGAGATGAGAGCACAGTGAGTGCCTGATACCTGCTTTGTGCATGGCTCCCCTCCTAGATCAGGCAGTTTCTCTGCCAGCTGTCTCACCTGGCTGGTTATTTTGGGGTTTGGCTGCTGGATGTCACTGGCACTGCTGAAACAAGGGCTGGCTTTCAGTTTGCAGATGGGTCTCTGATAAACCAGCTGGTGGTGCTGCTGCTGCAGAGGAGTGACCAGCTCTATGAGATCCCAGCGTTTAAAGAGGATGTGTACAGGTGAGATGAGACAGGAGGCACAGCCCAGGTCCCAGCCCTTCCTCCTGGCATCCCAGGGCAGCCCAGGAGCCTTTTCAGTTTTGGCCCAGTCCCTGCTGTGAAATATCTTCGAGGGGTGCAAAATGGGGGCTGCACCTTCATCCTGGCTGGGGACATCCTGAGGATAAAGCACTGTGCCAGTGGCTGGGTGCTGCCAGACCCTCCTGGCTTTAGGCATCACCACCTTGCCCTGGTCCGAGCTGTGCCCTTGTCTGTGCTCCAGGGTGCTGGGCTCACAGCTGGCAATGCTCTGCGGGCTGCGCCCTGCGCTCGTGGTGGAGCTGTCCACGGAGATCCTGGAGTTCTCGGGAGCAGTCAGCAACATCCAGAGCAAGGAGGCCATCTTCACCCACCTGGTGAGCAGGGCTGCTGCTGCCACAGGCTGCTCCAGCTGCACTCTCCTCCTCTCTCCTAGCATTAGCTCACCTGATTTTCTCTCCCCTAAAAATCATTCCATTCCCTTTCCCTGTGCTCCCTTCTGCCCTGGCACCAGGCGTGGGCTATCGGCGAGTTCCTGTCGCTGTCCCACGACAAGCGCTGCACCGTGGAGCAGATCACACGGTTCTTCGAGACCCTCGAGGCTGTGCTCTTTGAGATCACCCAGCTCCGACCACAGGCCAGCACCCCCAGCTGTGCCCCCCGTGCCATCAGTGTCCTCATGGCCACCTTGACCAAGCTGGCAGCCCGCAGCCAGGACTTGATCCCCAGGTGAGCACAAAAGGGTTCAAAGGGTTGAAAATGTGCAAAGAGTTGAAACGTGCAGATTTCATGGGTCCAATGTGGGTTTGCTGGTGTTAATTAATGATTGAGTCTGGCAGCTGGAAAAGGACAGATGTGAGCTGTGAAAGGGCACAGTTTGGAGGAGTGGGATTCATCTGCTGACTAATGCTGTCACCTGCACTAGTCTGTTGGAGTTTACACACTTAAGTAGTGACCTGGCTGGGTGAAAAGGTCCTGCCAGCTGATATCTGTGTCCTTCTCTCCTGCAGAGTGTCCATGTTCCTGTCCAAGATGAGGACATTTGTACAGAGCCCTTCTGTCACCTCTGTTTACTGCGAAGAAGACCTTGAGGAGATCCTTATACGTGCAACTGAGCTCATGAACCTGCTGAAAATGCCCAGCGTGGCTCAGTTTGTGTTCACCCCACCCGTGGCCAGCACACAGTTTCAGAGGGAGGTGAATGATTCCCTCCCTTTGGCCCTGAGGATGGTCACCCAGCTCCTGGAGCCTGCTCCAGGCTCCATGCCAGTGTGAGGGCAGGAGGTTTCTGGAGTGACTCACTGGACACTGCTGACACTCAAGGCTGAGGCCCTGATCTTAACTGGAAAAGAGGAACAAGTGATTGTAAAAGAAAGAGAGAACAGGAATAAGGAGAGCTGAGGCTGCTCTTCTGGTTTAAGGCTGTTTGTATTTCTGTCCTAGTGCCTGTTGCTTTTTTATCTCCTAAGCTTGTCTTATCCCTTCCTGGTGAGTATGCATTGAAATCCTGGTGGATTTGTGCAAATGTTGCAGGAGAGTGAATGGTGCATTAATACCCTGCCAGCACACCCTGTCCCTTTGGAGATGTACTTGTTCCCTCCCTTCCTCTGTTTTGCTTTCCCTCCCCTTTGCTCTCACTACACCTGCACATGCTGCTTCTCTTGCCTCTTTTTGCAGCAGATCAGGCAAAGGCCTGTGTGAGCTGGAGGAAGCAGGACTGACTCCATCACATCTGGGAGCCCTCACTGCTCTTGTGTCTCACCACGGGAGTGAACACAGAGAGATCCAAGAGCCAGCTGCCAGAGCAGGGCTTAGAGAGGTTTATTGATCCAGTTTCTTGTTGACACAGAGCATTTCTTAACATCCACCGTGTCCGACAGGCACCATGCTGTGCTGAGTATCTGCACCAGAGCTTTATACACATCTCAGCTGTACATATTAACACACAGGGAAGTCAATCCATCCCACTGCTCCTCCTGGGAGAAGCCAGCCCCCATGCACACTAGTAAATAGCAGGGTTTATTTACAGTCTGTTTCAATACCTGACTGCACTGTGAGTGACACACAGCTCTGGGGCTGTTTTCCAGCTCCAGGGGTGCTCGGTGGGTTGCGCTGGTACTGCTGGAACGTGCCAGGATGCAGCCCCAGCACTGTCTAGTGCAAACCAAGCCTCACCCCAACCCTGGCTCCGGGGCAGAGGGGAGTAAGGAGTGCATGCAGTTTGCCCAGAGGCTTTAGGCAGCCCATTTCAAGTTCTGTGGAGGATGACAGGCCAGCATACCTACTTGATTGAAAGTGAAGTGAATCACCAGGAGGTCTGAGCCTTTGCTCACCTGCCTGGTAGAACTGAGTCAGTGGCAGGAGGATGCACTGCTCCCAGTCCCTGCTGGGGCAGCACCCCAGGCCAGGGCTGTGAGCATGGCCCAGCAGAGCAGCAAGGCACTCATGTCTCAGAGAAGGTGCCTGGTCCATCTTGCCTAGAAAAGCAGGCCAGGCAGTGTAGAAATCCAGTAGTGGAGCATTTCCCTTGCATGGAGTGTTGTGACATCTCTCTCCTCCTGCGACGTGCAAGACTAAGCACAGGAACCAAAACTGCAGCAGTGAGGTGTAATTAAAGCCAGCCCTGTTTTAGCATCACAATCCTCAGAGCACTGTTGTTGTGAGATGCCATGTGAGTATCTGATCCCCTGCCAGAGCCTGGACCATGCAGGGTGTGCTGGAGGGCTTTGCTGCAGGCTGTTTTAATAGGTTCGGCTAAACTAGGTCTCAGTATCTGTCTATATGTGGAAATCAGGTCGGGTTTATCCCGTTAATGGTGCTAAAAGCAGAGGGAGGACGCGGCGGCAGGAGGCCGGGTGTGCGGGGGCCCGGGCAGCCACACGGTGGAGCTGAACCCTCGGCTGAGCTGACACCGGGGTCGGCAGCAGGTAGCAGAGCAGTTCCTGGGATATTCATGAGTCCTCCCAAAGGGAGTCTCTGCTGTCCATCATCACCTGTCGGCATTTCAGCAGCACACACCCGGGAGATGCTCCGAGCAGGGCACGAAACAGGGTGGCCTTGCAATGGGCTGGCACAGCTGGAGCGGGAGGAGCAGGACATGGTGCTACGCTGTCGTTTGTCTGCCTGGGCTGGTGGCAGTGCCGAGTGCTGCTGGGCTCACTCAGCATCCTGGTGGCACCAATCCTCTGTGGGAACATTCTGCCACCAGTCCTGGCAGCCTTCAGCTGGGATCGTGGTGCAGAGCCGGGCAGTAAATCTGCAGAGCAAGGGCAAGGGAGTCCTTCTCTGCAGGGAGCTCTCCCTGGAACTCACAAAGTGCTGGTGGTGTCAGCCCTTTGCTGTAGCTGCTTCCCATCCTGAGGCAGGGCTGTAGCCCAGCAGCAGAAAGGCACCTGAGCTAGTGTATGGCACCAGGGGAATTAACTCCTGGCGATGCATCCTGTGTGGAATCCCACTCCTGGGTGCTTGTGCTGCCTTCACCACCCCCAGAGCTGGGCACACTTCTCCAGCCTGACGTGCCAGCACCTCAGGTGGCCACTGCCACAGTGAAGTCCAGGCCTGCCTCACATGTTCTCTTCAAAACCCAAAGGTATTTCAAGCTTTCTGCCTGCCAGCATAAAATATCACACAGGGCTGCCCGCCTAGAGGAACAGAGGAGCCTGCCTACAAGTCCTCATGGTGGGAGCATTCCCTTCCCTCCCCCTGCCAGAGGGGACAAAGGAACAGGAAAGCTCCTGAGAAGGATGACACTGGGTATAATATGAGGCTGGGCAATGGATCAGGAATGATGCTCCCAGCCAGTGCAGTGGGAGAAGCGTGCACCATCCTTGCATGTCCTTTCATCTGCTGCAGTGCAGGGGCAAAGTGTCCAAAAGCACATCGAGGGCTGTTGTGGAGTCCTGGTCCTCCCTCTTGCACTCCAGGCTCCCTGAGGTCAGCCTTAACCAGAGCTGTAGCCACAAGCTGCTGCAGGATCCTTGTACCACAAGGACTAAGAGGAAGAGGAGCTGGAACTGATCTTTTTGGCTATTTCAATGTCCGACTTGGCAACCAGAAACCGCAGCTTTTTCCCTCCGGAGCGGATGAGGTCCACGGCACTGCAGGGAGCAGCAACAGGGACAGAGGTGAGTTCTGGGTCCCTCGGGCTGGCAGCCCCTCAGGAGCCTGCCAAGTCAGGGGCATTCACAAAACACCCCCCCCCTTTGCCAATCACCCGTGCCTGCTCAAGGGCTACAAGCAGGGGCTGTTTCTCTCCTGCCTGTAGTTTGTGGAGGGCTTGGCCTCCAGGTTAGTGGTGCCAGGACAAGGGCAAACAAGCCCAAAGCTGCTCTGTGCTATGGGCACCTGGGCTCTGCCTCTGAGCTGTCCCATCCCACCACCTTCGAGAGGAAACCTGGGGTGGGATGGGGCTGCAGCAGCTCTGCATTGCTGAGACCCACCTCTGGAGCTCTCGTTTATTTCCCATTTATGCTCCCCAGTTGTTGCTCCATAATCCCTCTTCCAAACCCACTGCCTTCCCCCCTCTCTGGTGTCCTGTGCAGGTCACTCCTCTCCCTGCAGCTCGCTGGTACCGCAGCATCCTCAGGACTGCAGCGCTGGCAACTCTTGGAGCAAAACAGCCGGAAACCTGGGCCTGACAGCAACTCCTCCAGTGCTGAAACCTGGACCTGACAGTAACTCCTCCAGTGCTGGTAGCACCCCAGGCCCTCTGCTGAGGTGAGGCTCACCTCTGGTAGTCTGCCCCGATGAGGCTGGTGCCGTTGACAGCCAGGATGCGGTCCCCGATGGAGAGCCTGCCGTCGGCAGCCGCGGGGCTGTCCTCGATCAGGGTGCGGATGTAGATCCCCGGGGAGCACAGAGGGGTGTGCTGTTGGCAGGGAAAGGCAGTGAGTGAAAAAATGGGACACAAAGATTTGTGGTCCCAAAGGGCCTAGCTCCCCAGGCAGGGTAACTCTCCCTCAGGGCTCACAACCAAGCCTGAGGGCAAGTGGGACCTTGGAGATGCTTGGGAATAGGATGGGGATGGTGCTAACACTAACAGGAAGGAAATGCAATCCTTTAGTTTTATATCAATTTATACACAGAAAGGAGAGGTGGGGGCAACCTGCTCTTGTTCAATTTAATTAAGAGTAAAGCATCGCCAGCCTGCAGCTGTGTTGGGATGGGAGCTCTGCTCACACTGTCCCAGGACTCATGATGCTGTTTCCTACTGACCAACAGCACAGCTGTGAAAGGCCATTTAAAAGGATGATCCACCCCACAATGCCAGATTCCTCCTTATGCAAAGGAGGAGCTGTTTTGACACCCTGTGAGTCTCCCTGCTCCTCTCTGCTTCTCCTGCCACCACTGAAGGGTGGAGGAAAGACCTCAGCTGAGTCATTTTCCTTCCACAAGAGAGCTGAGCCTGTTTGCTCCTCCCAGCTGCAGGACAGCTGTGGACTTTGCATGTACAGCACAGTGACCTACGAGTAGAGATCCACTGAGAGATCCCTCTGTGCCTCCTTGTCCCCAGGAGAAGCAGCCTAGCTCCCGTGGGAAGCCATCAGCTTCTCTGCTGGCTTTTCTTGGGGTATAAACCAGGTCCCACGTGTCCCACTCCAGCTGTGGGAGGGCATCAGCTGAGAACTCACCACGCCGTCGATCAGCCCCATCCCCAGCCCGATGGGTCCCCTCTCCAGCTCCACCACGAAGACGTAGCAGAAGTCGTCGGTGGCAGAGCTGCGGCTGGAAGACTCCGGCGTGGGGTAGTCATAGGGGGTCGGCGAGCAGCCTGGCAGCGGAGAGAGCGGCTTACGGCTCTGGCACCGCCCAAGCCCAGCCTCACACCCCCGGGGCAGCAGCAGCAGCTCTCGGTACCTTCGGGGGTGCCGCCTTTGGTGCCGTTCATCCCGTTCCTCCGGGCGTCCTGCAGCCCTTTGCCGGTGCCCTGCGGTGACTCCGGGCTCCCGGAGTCGAAGTTCAGGGGGGTGGTGGGCGGTGTCAGCAGGCAGGAGGGGTCTGGGGGCGCCGTGCCGCCCTTGGGGACCGGGCTCCTGCCCAGCTGCAGCTGCTGGAGCTTCTCCTGGAGCTGGGGCTCGCCGGCGGGGGGCTCGCAGGGGCAGGCGCTGGTGGCCAGGCAGAGCTGAGGGTTCCCCTCTGGCTCGGCACAGCCCCCCAAGGAGCAAAAATCTTCCTGGGCAATGGTGCTGCCCAGGGGGGCAGCCGGGCCCTCGCTCACCTCCAGCACCTCCGGCGTCGTGCATGCCTCTTTCTTAAGAAGGAGGAAAATGCTGTGGAACCCCCTGCGTGTGTTTTTCACTCCGCACCTGGACCCCACCACCCCGTTGCTTTCCTGGCTACCACATGCATTCAAAGCCTTGACAATTCAGGCAGTGCCAGGCTTGTCCTGGCTTCCCAGCACAGCTCCCACAGCCCAGTTTGGTGGCCAGGGCCGTGCTGGGGGTGTTTACAGCCAGCCAGGAGGGGACTCCTGGTCATGTCCCTACTGGGGGGATCCCATTGGAAGGGGACACTGGGGTAGCAAAGCTTGTCCTGTGCCACAAGGGCTGGGCAACGTGGCCCCGGGGTGACGGTAGGAGGCAGCAGTGCCCGTGAGTGCTGCAGGGAACAAGGACAGGATGGGAGAGGAGAAGGGGACCTGCTGGAGGGACACCCTCCACATGGCAGTTCAGCTTAGCACCCACAGCACGTATCACCCTCCCTGTGCTTTACAGGCATTAGCTAATTAGCGCTTTTGTGCAAGCCTGGCTGCTGGGCACGGGCAGGGTGCAGCTCAGGGACGACAGGGAACACACGGGGAGAAGGGGAGCTGCCCACAGACATCTCCCCTCCCTCCCTAACGAGATTGCTGGGAGGATCCTGTCCTTCCAGCTCAGCTTCCCGCGCCCCCCGTGCTGGGGGATTAGCAGCACTAATCCTTCCAGAAGCTCTCCATGAGGGCACTGCCACAGCTCCAGGCTGCAGGCAAGGGCAGCAAGCCCTTGGCACTGGGCTTGGAGGGGTCTGCAGAGGGACCCAAGAACCTCCTGCCCAGCCAGGAGAGGAACATCCCCCCGTGGGATACAGGCTACCTTTGGGAGTGCTGAGCCCAGCCCCTCGCTGGTGTGGGGGCTCCTGCTCTGCAGGCTCCAGAGGAAGTGGCGGATGTAGAGGAGGTGTCTGTAGATGTTGTCGTCCAATGTCTCCACCTCCAGGTCCACCTTGAAGCCCCCACTGGGCAGGATGATGGGTGGGTGGTTGTCAAAGGACTCCAGCACCTCATCTGAAAGGCAGAGGGATGGAGGTTAGCACTGGCTCGGGCTGCACCCCACTTCTGCCTCCCAGCTCTCAGCCATGTGCAGTCTCCCAGCTGGGATCAGGGATTTAGTGAGCTTAGGCCAGCAGCATCCCTCACTTGGGACAGCAGAAAAAGCCTCATGCACTTTGCATCCTTTGCAATATCCGAATTTTGGGGCTATGGTCATTACCAATTGCTGAAGGTCCTACAGGACATCCAGGAAGGGGAAGGGGAAGGGAATGACCTGTTTGGTTTGTGTGTGACTGGAGCAGGCTAAGCAGGACTCACCAGGCTGGAGGGTGGCCGGGCTCTCCTCCTCACTGGGCTGCCATGCTGAGACGCAGCCCACGTCCATCACTGCCTGGCACTGGCTCAGCACCCGGTGCAGCTGCGCAGGGCTCAGCGCCGGGAACTCGGCTCGCAGGGATGGCCAGGTCATCTGTGGGAGGAGACAGAGCAGGAGGCACGTGGCACAGGTGAGAAACTGCTTCCTCTGAGGAGCAGGAGCTTGCAAGGGGCACAGGAGAGAGAGGTTGGGCAAGATGGAGAGAACCAGAACATCCTCTCCTGGGTACTGCCCACCCATGGACCCTGGGAAAGAGCAGCCGGTGGCAGGTTGCAAAAGGGACACATCAGCGTAGGGACTCCCCCAGACACTGAGCAAGCGCTCTCCTGCCCATGCCTATCCCAGTGCCACAAGCCCTGGGCTGGGCTCCCTCACCTGCACCAGCTGGGACCCGGGCATGGCCAGCAGGTTGGCCACGCTGGCGAGTTTGGCGAAGAACTGCTGGGCGAGCTGCTCGAAGCCAGCGCCGTGCAGCCATTCCAGGAGCAGCCGCACGCTGGCCCGCAGCTTCACCCCCTGAGACCAGTGGTAGCAGCCCAGGGAGGAGCCTGAGGAGGCAAAGCATCCATCAGCCATAGCAGGGAACAGCCCCTCTCTCCCCCAGCCCCAGGTTAATGTCCCCTACATCCTGTGGCTTAATTCCTGGTGGTGGCTGGACCTTGCTTGGCACTTACAAGGGGGCAGCTGCATTAATGAGGGCTAATGAGCACCTCAGGCTGCTGTAGTTTATTAATGAGCTGCCCCTATTAACTGCCCTCAGCCTCCTCTGCTCAGGCTTGAAGGGGCAATAGAATGGGGATGGGATCCTTGTGGGGTTTAGCCTCTCCTGGGAATGGGGACTCAGGAGCCAGCCAGGGTCTGTGCTTGGCCTGCCTGTAGCAATGCTGAGACCTGCCCATCTCCAGCCCCCTCCCTCCTGTACCCCTCAAGGTGGCACAGGGATGGACTGGAGGGTGTCCCAATAACTCAGTCCCCTATGTGTTACCCAGTTCAAGGAGGACTGACCCTTATCCAGGAGCTGGTTGAAGAGCAGGGTGTTGGAGAAGAAGAAGAGGTAGGCGAACATCTGGGAGGTGATCTCGGGGTGCACTTCATACTGGTGGAGCAGGTCCAGCACAGCCTGGTAGATGAGCACGACCCTGCGGAGCTCCTCGGGCAGAGGCGGGGTCCCCCGCCAGCTCTCCCGGCACTCACTCTGGAAGGGGTTGCACTCCAGCAGGGCAGGGAGCGACACGTACAGACACTGCAGGGAGAGCAGCAAGTTCACAGCAGACTCAGTTTGTTGGGGTTTTTCTATTTTTGCACGAGCCAAGCCTTTCCTTCACCTCCTCAAACCAAGCAAACCCGGCCAGTGCTGCTCCAGCAAGGGGCTGCTCCTATTCACCCCCTGCCTCCACAGGCTCCAGTGTTGTGCAAAAGTTTAAAAAATTATAAAAATTAACACGTTGGTCACTTTTAGTAGTTGGAAGAGATGGTGTGTGACCCCAGCTAAAATCTGCAGAACCAAATGTGATTTGCAAAATCTGCAAATCTTGCCATCAGCTGGGTACGAGGGTGAAAGAAAATTCAGGATCGATGGGGATGATTTTCCATATTGCTTAAATGGGAGAGCAGTGCCTTGCACTCACTTCTTCCAGGGCAAAGGGAAGGGGAGGGCGCTGGTGAGGAGGGCTCAGGGGAGGAAGGTGCTGCTCCGGAGCGGTGCAGGAGCAGCCCCGTGTCCCCGTCCTGCACAGGGCAGCCTTTCTGTGCCTCACACTGCCCGCTCTGTTCCCGCTGCCGCCCGGCTCTCGCGGTCCAGCGGCCCAGGGGCCCCTTTCCATCACGCCCTGAATCACACCATTATGCCGCGCTGGCCCGAGCCGAGCAGCCCTCCCCAAACACCTCCCCCGAGCCGCTGCACTGCAGACAAGGAAACACGCCGCAGTAATTCAATACTTTTCCTGGGCTGCGACCAAAAATCGGGGAACTTCAGCCCGAAGGAAAACACCTCAGCGTGGTGCAACTGCCAAGGAGTAAAAGCTTTAAAAAAAAACCCTCCTGCACAGCCCTGGGGATGCTCGTGCTGGCCCCGTGTGACACTGTACCTTGGAGATGTAGTAGACACACTGCTGGAAGGTGTACATGATCACCTCCTCCAGCACCGTCATCGCCTCCTCGCTGGCCGTGATGGTCGAGGAGAACAGAGACTCCTTGGAGCCTGCAGGGAGGACAGGAGGATGGGGGAGCAAACCTGCAGCCACAAGGCCCCCAAACTCCCAGGGTGTGGGTTATTAGAATTTCCAGGTTTGTATCATCCCCACAGAATCCCTCAACAGGGCAAAGAAGGCTCCTCTGGCCCCGGGGAGCTCCCACTTGCCATCCCCCACAGCTCCCATCACTGCTGGCAGCTCCTGCCTGGCCTAAGAATATTTTAACTTCTTGCATAGAGCAGAAAGTTTCTGAGGCTGGTTTAATACCTTTCTATCTTTGTTTCCTTTTGCTGGCATTAACACAGGCTCACCAGTGAGCAGTTCTGCAGGGCTACCTGCAAATCTAGGGTGAAGAAAGCCCCCCAGAGCATTAACCACAAGCTGCTGTGGTGGCAGGGGATACTTGGTGTGAACACAACACAACCTGGCTCTGGAGCTGGGCAGCACCACGGCAGGATGTGAGGCTGCTCCTCCCACAGATTTCCCCAGCCCACAGCACAGAGATGTCCCTGCTGCTGAGGATTATGGAGGGTTAATGGAGCATCTCGAGGGCACTGACCACCACCTGTGACTGGGGATTAGCAAAGCAGAGCTGCTCTGGCTGGGAAAACTGGCAGGATGCTGCATCCAGACTTACCTTTGATGTCCAGCTCTTCCTCCATGCTCTGGATGTAGGTGGGTGATTTCTGCTGGACAAAGTAGAGGATCTCGATGGCATTGGCCATCCAGAAGATGATGTGCTGCAGGTCTGGGAGAAGGTCTGTGATGGTGAAGCGGGACAGGGTGGCAGGGTCCTGGCTGGGGAGACACAGCAGGTGTTACACCTGCTGCTCCTCAGCATCCCCACTCAGGCCTTTGGGGAGAAAACAGCCAGCCTGGGGCAACGCCAGAGAGTTTTCACATCCCCCCACCCCCAAGCCCAGCACTCTCCTTAGAAAGACCCTTTACAAGATAAAATTCAGTGGTTTCTGCTCTGTGGGGTGGCAAAGGGGACCCTGTGGGGACCAGGCTGATCAAGGCCACCTGGCCTTTGTGGGGTGCCACTTCTGGGAGAGACTTCCCCTAATACAGATGAACTGCACTAAATATTCATGGCTGAAGAGCAGCCCTTCCCCAGAGGTATGTGCTGCTCCTGCCAGCTCTGGACAGTTAAACCCAGCTCACCTGCCCTGGGCTGTTCAAAAACAAAACAAAAAGCATCTGGGTAATTTCTCAACTGCTAAACTGCTTTTTCCTGCTATAGGAAGGCCCTGGGAAGCATCCTTGAAGTTTATCCTAAAGGAGAGCTCACAGCAAGCACCAACAGTTTCTCCAGATACTGGTTTAGAGATGGGATTTTGGACGTGGCTGGGAAGATAGCTCCTTGCACCACTGTGATTGTCCCAGAATGGTGCTCCCAGCACTGGGACACCCTGTGCCACCACCCCTGGATGCACACATGCAATGCCAGCTCCATCTCAGCTCCACTGAGGGGTCTCCAGCCTGAGGAAGGTCAGGCTCACACATAAGGGACATTCCTACTGTATCACTCAGGGGTGAAGCCACAAGTGCAAAGCCTTGGCCGGGTGTTGGATCAGAGAAAACCCCAGAGCTGCTGCAGGTCCTATTCCATCCTGAGCTTTTCCAAACCCACTCATTCTGTGCAGGCATCGTGGTTAAAGGACCAGAGAGCAGAATGTGTGGGATTCAGCAGGAAAACTCCTTATGCACCACTGGCTGACAGCCACGGACTTCCCTCACTCATGGAGGAAGAACCAGGTTGAATCCTCCCCATTTTGAGGCAAAACAAGGAGGGTCACACTTACTGCTGGGATTGTTTTTCAGCCAGCTCCCGCGTCCGCTCCTGGGCAGGGAGAGAGGGGGAAAGCACAGTGAAAACCAGTGGGATGGGGTGGCACGAGCATCACCCCCACCAGCACTCGCTGCCCCCGGAGACCAGGCTGAGGAGCCCCAGGGAGGGCTTGAGCAACACCCCCACCCCACAAACAAACACCCCGTCCCACCCTGACTGACCCACACCGTCCTCTGGATCATTTTGGCTGCTTTGAGCAGCAGCTGCCCGAAGTCTCCTGGCTCAAAGTTGGTGGCCGAGTGCTGGATGCAGAGGCAGAGCAGGAAGGCAGGTGTCAGCTTGTGGTCGTCCCCCCCGGGCTCGATCAGGGTCATGATGCGCCGCAGGAGCACGTCCTCGGCCGCCGGCTCGAACTCCAGCTGCGCCTTCCTGCGGGGCGTCCTGGGGCCGCCGGCGGGCGACGGGCCCCGCTTTTTAACCGCAGCGTCCTTGTCCTTCAGCAGGCTGCCACACGCCCCGCACACGTGGGGACCCTCGGGGTGCAGGGCTCGCAGCCTCAGCAGGGTCTGCGCCGGCAGCGGCTGCGCCTTCATGGGGTCCTTGTAGAGGAGCAGGTAGTAGAGGCCGAGGGACAGCAGGTCCCCGTGCCGCAGCACCACCGTCCGGGCCACCTCGGCGAAGTTGACAGAGATGCCAGCGCCGGCGATGGGCTCCAGCACCAGCTTCTCCTCCGAGCGATGCCGGGAAGGTCGGAGCTTCCTGATGGTGCAGTGCAGGGGCAGGATGTCGGGGGCGGACAGGCTGATGCTGGGCTTGCTCGCCTGTGTCCTCTGGCCCACCGTGTGCTGCTCGCGGTTCAGCAGGTAAACCAAGCTGTCCTGCCAAGCGAGGAGACGCAGCATGAACCGGGGAGGGGGGAGAAGGGACCCTCCTCCCTGCCATGCAGTGAGTGCTGCAGCCTCCCGCTGTCCCCAGCTGTCCCCTCGCTGTCCCCAGCTGTCCCCCATGCACCTTTGCATGGCAAAAACAGTGATTTTTTTTTTTTTT
>VXBC01013971.1:1010-29048 GCA_013399945.1 Ploceus nigricollis
AGCGCCTCCGCTCGCACGGCAGCTGCTTCACGGCGGCCGAGGCCGCGGACGGGCTGCACCAGGTGCTCCGCAGCAACAGCAGCTTCGGGCCCGACGTCACCCGGCAGCAGACGGTGCAGCTCCTGCGGAAATTCCTCAAAAACCACGTCATCGAGGACATCAAGGGCCGCTGGGGCGCTGAAAATCTGGAAGACAACGGTGCCCTGTACAGGTACTGAGGTTAAAGTTATGCCCTGGTCTCTCGGGTTGAGAGTTTTAATTTAAAATGCTCAGATTTGCAAAAAGAGCTTGCTTTGGGTTAAACATCCTGGGTAAAAAATTAATTATTAGCATAATTTTGCTGCTCTGAGTGTTTTACTTTGCTCCCGTGTGTGTCTGTGCTTTTGTCCATCCGAGGTTTTTGCTGGAATACAAACTGCACTCCAGTGCTTTGGAATGAAGCCAGGGTGTTTTGTAGGAGCTGCCTGCTGGGTTTGCTTCTCTTGGACCTTTTACACAAAGTCTGAGTGGGAAGCAGAGCCAAGCAGCTCTGAAATTAAAGGTATTAATGGCCCCCACTTCTCACGCTCTGGGCTCAGGCTGTGCCACCAACATCTTCAGCTTGACTTTGGCATCAAGAAAAACAACCTAAAGCTAATTTATCATATAATAAATTTTAAAAAATCATTTTTTTTAGTGAATCTAACAGAGTTACACTGGTATGGAGTCAGAGGTTTTGTTTTGTCAAGTAATTTATTTGATTACAGATCAATTCTGAATTTAATTAACGTCTCTCCCATTCATTACAGATTCCCTCCAACCTCTCCAGTCAAACCTCTTCCAAGCCCACCAAGGGAGAACTTGGAAAACTTCTCTGGAGACAAAGGAAAACTTTTTAAACTGCCCAGCTCATCCAGAAGGGGTTTGAAAAAACAGGAGTTCCTGCAGTCTGTGGTAATAATTTCTGTTCCTCACAGCATTGCAGTTGGCTTGCATTGTCTTTATTCTTTAAAATTTAGTGACACTGCTCTCCTGTGGCATCTTCCTTTAGAAAGAATAGTTTAGACTTAAGGAATTCAGAAATATTAAGAAATAAATTTATATGAGAGGGGGTTTTATTTTGTTTTGGGTTTTCTTTGTTTTGTCTCAGTGCAGAATTATCCCTGCGAAGGGATTTTAAAGCATTGGGAGGGCTGGAAGGTGAAGTCCTAGAAATGATCTGCACAACATGGCCTTGTTGAAATTTAATTTATCTTTGGGGGACAAATAAAAGGCACAAGTCATTTAATTGGTCATCTTTTTGGAGAAGATGGAATGTGTGTGTGGCCCTTGATTCAGCTGAGATTGGCATGCATAAATTCTGAATTTAGGTTCCAGTCCTAAAGGAGGATAATTCACATATTAATACATCTGGGTTTGAGGTGTTTTTACCTTTTAAATTGTTGGGTTTGGATTGATCAGGGGTTTTTTTCCATTTCTTTTTAGTTGTGTGCTCCCATTTCAGTGCTGAGGCTGCAGGTTACCCCCTGGCTCATGTGGAATTTAAGCTCCACAGAATGCCCTGTTCTTCTAACTCAAATTTTCTCTAATTTTTAATTGCCTTGAGAGGCTCGTTTATCTTACAGTATAAACCACTCATTTTCAGGAAAACTTAGCAAGACCAAAAGCTGATGCAACAGAAGAAAAGCGGGAAGGCACGCTGCAGAGGAGGGAAATAAGCCAGGAATATGTGCAAGAGACATGGAGAAATCTCATCCGGATCCAGTGAGTGAGGAGTTACACACAGCACCTTCTCCTTCAGTGTGAAATAGCCCAAGCAAGCTTGCACCATTGGTGTTTCATTGTTAAAACTATGTTTTAAGTTGAATTCTACCTGTTGTTTACACAGGTTTTCTAATCTGCTTATTAACTTTGGATTGTTGCATTTAGGGAATTTCTGATCATGTGCTGGTGCTGAAATGTGTTTTAAACACCTCGGGTGCTCTTCCTTGCTGATTGTTGCTGTTTGTCCCAGGGAAAAGTGTCCCCAGTTGTCCTCCTGGAAGTGAGAAGTTCTCAAACAGCACTTCAGCTCACCAAGACTTTGGGAACAGAGATGGAAAGAACTTGTTTTCCTTCATCCCTTGCAAATCTTTGCTCTCTTCCTCCCCAGTTTGCAAACCATTTTGGGACTACCCTCGTTGGAGGAGGTTCTGCAGCCAGCCCAGATCATCCCTGAGTTTGTCATGTACAACATGAGCAACACCAGCAAACATGGGGTGGTGATCCTGCAGGACAAAGCAGGTGACATTTATTTCCCTAGATTTGCTTAAAAATCTTTATTTAGAAATAATAATTCATCTCTTTCATAGTCTGTTGTTTACACTTTTTCCCCAAACCAGAGCACAGCCCAGGGACCTGAAATCCCATCCCACCCCTGCCATGGCAGGAACACCTTCCCCTATCCCAGGCTGCTCCAGCCTGGCCTTGGGCACTGCCAGGGATCCAGGGGCAGCCACAGCTGCTCTGGGAATTCCAGCCCAGCCAAAAATTCCTTCCCAATATCCCATCTAACCCTGCCCACCTTCAGCTTGAAATTATTCCCCTTTATCCTCTCAAAATTACATGTGGAGCAGTATTGAAAATCCGTTTTAAATTTAATATTTTGTGCTTTAGGTGTTATTTAATCCATGTGAGCCATTGTTAGTTGTTAATTATTTGGGCTCATGTCTAAATGATGCATTTATCTGTTTGGATTTCAGAAGACCTCCCTCACTGGGTGCTGTCAGCCATGAAGTGCTTGGCCTACTGTAAGTTACTGAAGAGCTTTCAAGTTCCAGAAACCTCTTTTGAGAGTTGAAAGGGAAATATTTGTGTGTGTGAAATCAGCTGTGATGTTTCAGTTCAGAAACCTGTGGGTGGTTTTCCTCTAATGCAGTTTTTCAGGAGTGAAAGGGACTTTGCTTTTCCAGTCCCTGGCTTTTAGCTGTTCCAAAGCATTTCCTACACTTCATATTAAACTGGGGAGATCCATTTTATTTGGTTTGTAAACAATCAACTCTAAATTAATTAGATGAGTGCCTCTCAAATGAAACCAGAGATAATGAGCCTTTTTTCCATGTGCTGAGCTTCCTTTTGCTCAAGGAGCTTGAACTCCCTGTGGGAGAAGTGGGATCACTGTGCTTTGGAAATGAAGGGACATGCTAAGGGTGGGTGATTAATTTGCTGAGGAACCTATGAAGACCATAGATTAATTTTTCTTTATTTATTTTCCTGGTGTGGAACAGAACTGAGCACAGCTCTTCAGTGGCTGCCTGGAATCTCTTACACTGCTTTTGCTTACAAATTGTGCCAAATACAATATTTGTGGATTGCTGATAGGATTCTTTGCTTGTGAAACAAGAATAAATTTAGGCTAGTCTTCAGAAATGTCTTTTCTAGTGGGATTGTGGATTTTTGGTGTGAATTTCCTTTCTTCCCCTCTTTTCAGGGCCCAGGAACAATGACATGAGCCAAGCCACCTACAGTGGCTTTGAGCGGGACGTGTTCAGAACAGTTGCTGATTATTTCCTCAGTCTTCCTGAGCCATTGCTTACTTTTGAATACTATGAGCTCTTTGTTAATATCTTAGGTATGTATGAATTTAGAAACAGTCAGGGAAGCTCTGAGTTCAGATCAGCTGGGGGACAAATTTGTGATTCAAAGCAGAGCTTGGCCCTCTGATCTGTGTGGGAGCTCCAATCTGAGGAGGATCATCACTGCTCCATTCTGTATTAGTGTTAATTAAACTGAACTACTGCCTCATGATTTCCCATTTAAATTGCTGTTTCAGCTCACATTCTAAATATTCAATAACACAAACTTCAAAGGATGTGCTTGTCCTGCTTGCTCCTCACTACTGCAGTGTTACCTGTTTTTGTTCTTGCATGTTGGTTGCAATGGCCTTGTTAAATTGCCTTGGACTGAACTAAAGTCTTCTTAATTAATATCTTAATTAATATCTTAGCTTTGTTGTCTGTCTGCCCAGTTAGCAGCTCTCTGAACAGGTTCATTTTCATACCACTTGCATCTTTAACATCTCTTTCATTTCCTGATAGTTTTGTGTGGCTACATCCAAATTCCTGATCTGGGCAGTGGAAAACGTTCTGTCCAAGAGGAGAAATGTGATCCTCAGCCTTCAAAAACTCCTCACTTGAACTCTTTCAAGTCCACTGAGTGTCTTCTCCTAAGCCTGCTCCTCAAGGAGTCTGACAAGAAGGAGAAAGGAGAAGCTTCCAGGAGGTTTTCCTCAGAGGAGCTGAGAGCCCAAAACCAGCACGGGAAGAAGTGGCAGCAGCACAAACTGCCACGTCAGCAAGGGAGTGCTGGGAACCTGATAGGAGGGAGCTGCCAGAATCTTGCAGGATCCAGGAATGACCAAGAGCCACCTGGAGCATTTAGGACAAGGTGTTACTCCTTGGAAAGAATTGGAGCTGCTGCTTCAAGTGTGTGTGATAAAGGAGGACGTGCCCCCCTCAGGGGAGGGTTGGGAGGGACCTTAAAGAGGAGCGGAGAGCTGCTGGAGGAGCACAGAGTGAACTCAGTGGTGGAGCTGGGCTGGGAGAACTCGGGTCCAAGCCAGAGCCAGGGCCTCAGGAGAGTGCCTGGCCCGTGTCCCTGGGCTGGGGAGCTGTGGGATGGCAGCCACGGATCGCGGGCACTGCGCCGCTCCCTGAGCCTGCTGGGCAGGAGGAGCTCCAGGAGCTGCAGTGCCATCAACAGACCCAGTGCTGAGATCACAGTGCAGCCTCAGCCCCGGGGGCAGGGGACACCCAGCCCCTCTGTGGCCATCAGCATCCAAAAGAGACTCTGCAGGAGCAGCACAGGCCTGTCAGAACGCTCTGTCCCCCCCTCCCCTTGTGTGTTGGCTGGCACAAGTAAGGGCTCTCTGCAGCATGCTGTACTGCCTTGTTGTGTGGCCTCACTAATCCCTGCTTCCCTCACCTCTGCCACTCTTGCTAGCTTTGTGGATAGGCACAGAGCATGGATTTGTGGGGTTTTTAAAGAAAATCTGCTGGCTAATTGTTTAAACTGCTGTAGTTCTGCTAACTGTGTGTAGTATCTTTGGAGTATGAGCTCGATGTGTCAGTAATTGGCCTTTCTGCTCAGGTAAGTGATGGGGGCAGGGAATCTGCACACACCTGCCTGTTGGAGATGTCTTTTTCTGTTCTGTAAATCATTTTTTGGAAATACTTCTGGGAATAATTAGTGTCATTCCTTAATTGTATTGTGGTCCTAATTGCACCATAATGAAGGAAGTTGAAGATGACCACACAAAGGCCTGTACATTCTCTTCTGTGTTACAGCTGATTTCTCTGAAACATAAATAATCGCACTGAAAAATAAGAAATCTGTGATACTGAGGTAAAAACATGCTGGAAGCTGGTTCAAATCCTAATGCCAGCTCTCTTTGTGGTTAACTTGTAGATCTCCTGCAGCCTCACCTGGAGAGAATTGCAGTGGAAGCCCTGCAGATCTGCTGTTTGCTGCTGCCCCCGCCGAGGCGCAGGAAGCTGCAGCTGCTGCTGAGGATGATGGCCAGGATCAGTGGCAACGTTGACATGCCACGGCTGCACGATGCCATGGGCAACAGGTCCTTGGTAAGGGCAGGAGAAGCTCTTCTTGAAAGAATGCAGATGATTCCTCAGCCTGATTTCTTACCCAGCTGCTATTCAGAATCCCAGACTGGTTTGGGTTGGGAGGGACCTTAAAGCCCAGTTCATTCCAGTTTAATCCTGGTGTGCATTAGGGCTGGGTTGGGTTGGCTCTGCAGGTTTTAATCACTTCAGTCATCTCAAGATGAACAATTGAAGATTCAGGTTTAGATTAGAAGTAGGAAGAAATTCTTTATTCAGAGGGTGGGCAGGCCCTGGCAGAGGGTGCCCAGAGCAACTGTGGATGTCCCTGGATCCCTGGCAGTGCCCAAGGCCAGGCTGGACAGGGCTTGGAGCACTTGGGACAGTGGAAGGTGTCCCTGCCCCAACCCACACCATTCCAGGATTCTATTCTACCGTTCTGTGATGATGTTATTTTTTCTACAGGTTAAGCCTTTTTCTGCTACTTTTTTACAATATGTACTTTTAATTGAAAGTGCTGCTCAGTTCCAAGGAAATTACTTTAATTCAGATGAGGGAACAATGATGACTTTTCCTCCTTGTGTGACCATACTTGGAAGTTGGTATTGGGGGATTTGAGCCACTGTAGAGTGGAGAGGAGAAAATAAATCCCCCAGCTTTCTCCACTGCAGCTGTGCTGAACTTTTCCAGCTGATCCAGACGTTTTCCCGCTGTGTCCTGCGCTGTGCAGAGGAGGAAGACCTGGATGAGCTGCTTTCCACACGCCTGCTTTCCTTCCTGATGGACCATCAGCAGGAAATATTCCAAGTCCCAGCTTACCTGCTGGTTGCTGTGCAGGATCACCTCGAGTACATGGAGAAGGCTCAGGTTGGTGCCATGAGAGCAGTTCAGATTCATTTGTTAATTGCTACTTCTGAAGTTGGGAAAATGCAAATAAACCCAGGACATTTTGGATGTATGGATATTAATTATAATGTTTTGCAGCTTGTGAGTGGGTGTGGGTGTTTATTAGGTACTTACTCAAACAGTACAGAATCAGTTGAGTGCATGCAGAGCCCTTTTTCTTTCAGTGCAAACAGGAAAAAGAAGAAATTTGTGCCATCTTGCCAACGTATTCCTACTGCAAACAAATCACTCCTCAGGAGTTTGAAGAACAAAAGATCTCCACCTCACAGGCTGCAGTGGCAGAGCTCCTGGAGAACATCATCAAGGATAAAAACCTCTCTGTGAAGGACAAAAAGAAAAAGTTGAAACAGGTGAGTTTATTTCATCTGTTTCTGCAGTGCCTTTGTGAGGGAAGGGCTCAGGCACCAGAGCCTGGGGCAGGAGAGGAGCAGAATGTGCTGAGAAATGTTTGAGCTCAAGAGCTGTCGAGTGCTTCACGTGCTCTGCGTGGGATTTTAAAGATGCTTTTTAATGCTGCATCCTCTGGAGCCAGGCTGGGAGAGCTGGGGGTGCTCACCTAGAGGGGAGAAGGCTCCAGGGAGAGCTCAGAGCCCTTGCAGGGCCTGAAGGGGCTCCAGGAGAGCTGGAGAGGGACTGGGGACAAGGCATGGAGGGACAGGACACAGGGAATGGCTCCCACTGCCAGAGGGCAGGGATGGGTGGGATATTGGGAATTAGGAATTGTTCCTTGGCAGGGTGGGCAGGCCCTGGCACAGGTGCCCAGAGCAGCTGTGGCTGCCCCTGGATCCCTGGCAGTGCCCAAGGCCAGGCTGGACACTGGGAGCAGCTTGGGACAGTGGGAGGTGTCCCTGGAAGGTGGCACTGGGTGGGATTTCAGTTCCCTTCCCACTCAAACCATTCCAGGATTCCATGATTTAACGATGCAACACCTGGCACTCCAGGTGTGCCTGTATGGCAGGGGTGGAATGGGATGGGATTTAAGGTCCCTTCCAATCCAAACCACTCCATAATACTCCAGCCTTTGACTGGCAGCAGTGGTGCTCAAACAGTGGTGTAAAACCAGGACAAATGATTCTGCTGGAGCTCCTGCTCTCCATTCAGTGATTCCTGATGGAATTGCAGCCTGGATTCCTGTGCTGCACTGGCCATCCAAGTCACCATTTAACATGCCATAGGTGGGGTTAAATTCAATAGCTGTTAAAAGCAATAATTCTTGGCTTCAAGAGACCAAACTCTCTCTGTTGAGAATCCTGAAACATTGTTTTGGTGGCCTTGGCTTTGTGTTTCGTAACATTTACAGTGCTCAAGATTATCTTGCACTTCTCTGGCCTACCAACAACTTGCCTAATAGCAAGGCTAGAACCCAGCAGTTCTGGCAGGATTTAATCCTGGAGGGTTTTTCTTTCTTTTGGCAAGTCTTTCTGCCCAATGGAATAGTTTTGTACTTGTCCTGGAATCTCCTAAGCAAGTCTTGTGACTCCCTTTTGAACAAGCAGCTTTTCAGGACAGCCACACTTGGCTTTGGTGCCCCTCCTGCAGCTCTGACTTCCATGTGTGTTGTGGAAACTTTCTGGGCCTCTAAAAGTGAGTCTGGTTTGGTTCATCAAAACTTCTGAATCTAAAAAATAATGGTTAATTAAAGTTGATTAAGGCTTGGAGTAAGTGAGGAGTAAGAAATTACTCACAGGAGCAGGGGAAAGGGGAGGAAGGACATGGGAGCCCAAAAATGATCCCAGGATTGGAGGTGCTTCAGCAGTGCCAGCACGGGGATGGGCAGTGCCCTGGGCCTGCTGGACACGTTCTTGATGGGAATTCTTGGGAAAAACCAAATTCATGGCACTTTCTAGAGGGTAAGGAAGGTCCCAATTGTGTCAACACCAGAAGTTACAAAGGTGGTTTGAATCCATCAGTGGAAAGGTTTGGCTCATGTTCAGGTGTATTTGCAGTTTTTCATCCCTTCCTGAGGCCTTGCAAGGGAAACAGGCACAATGTCCAAATCACTGCTCTGATTCCAGGTGTTTTCATTTCCATGGAATCATTGGTAAGCTTTCCTGGGAGAGCCCTTCCAAAACAGGCTGAACCTTGGCTCCCTGTTGGGTAAAACAGTTTATCCAAGGAATTCCTGGAAGGCAGCTCTGCAGGCACAGCAGGCATGGAGTGTGCTCTGGCACAGCTGGAGTTCTTGTGGGATCTGGGATTTTCTTGTCATTGGTGCCTGTGTGTGCTGCAGTTCCAGAAGGAATATCCCCAGATCTACGGGAGCAGGTTCCCAACGACGGAGTCGGAAGCACAGCTCCTGGAGAACAAACCCACCCTCAAACAGCCCATGCTGAGCCTCAGGAAACCCAAATTCCGCAGCCTCAGGTACTGAATTCACCACACCTGAGCCATCTCTCCCTGCTGGAAGTCTGAGGGATTCACCAAAGGAATTGCTGCAGGAGTTTGGTGTGGCTGCGCTGTGGAAGGAGGAAATGTTTACATGGACACTGTGCTGGAAGGTGCCAAAATACCTTTTTTTGGTGCAGATACTTTGGAATAACTTCTAAAAGAAAAATATTTATCTGTTTACAAATTATTACAGTATATTGGAGTAGGAAAATGTGAAAATACACATAAAGCTGTCGTTAACCAAAAATTTATATATGTTTTTTTATGGGAAGCTAATGACCTGCCTCTTGTTTTAACCTTTAAATGTCTGGTCAGGAATTTGTGCCATTTATTGTAGTTTTTACATGTGTGTGTGTGTTTTGTGACTAAGTGCCTTTTCTATTCTCAAAATGTTTGTCTTTAAACAAAGGAGCTTCTATGAGTTCAGGACCAGGAGAGCCAGCTCACCATAAATAAATGATTATCTCACTCCATAAATGCTTCTGTTCATATCATCTGTAAAACCCTCATCAGCTTTTTGATATTTATTTATATTAAAAGACTTGAAGTGCATTTCTGACATTTTCATGGAAAACTCATTTTGGATCTGTTGGTGTGATTCTCAAAAAGGAGTGATGGATGATCTATGAAGTGAGAACAATACACTAATTTTCCCTGTTTTTCCCAGAGTTAAGGATTTGCTTATTAATTATGATAAGATAAAGGTTCCCCCACAGGAGTTTAAATCTGCAGGAATATTTTTGGGAAAGTATAATTAATAATTCCTCTACTGCATGGCTCTGAGATCACAGACTGGTTTGGGTTGGGAGGGACCTTAAAGCCCCTCCAGTGCCACCTGTGGGTAACTTTGTGTTTTCAGGGCAAGGGGCAGCTGTTCCTCCCCTGGAACATCTGTAAGCAGCCTCCTCCAGCACTCAGCACCTGCCTGAATTTGCTTCCAATGCTTCCTGCCCCATTCCATGTTGCATAAATGCTTTGTTTATGTAGTGTTCCAGTTAAGTAACTTATTAGGTGAGAAGCTCACATTTCCCAGGATTTGGCTTTCAAAGGCCTGCCCTCATTACTCCCAGTTCTTAATCCAGGTTATTTAATGTTCCCTTCTAAGGTTTTGACAGAACTTAGCCAAAATGGGAATAAATAGAGAAATTACAACTATGGTTCTTGAATAGAAAGTGTTAATGGGAGGCCTCAATCTAGATCTCAGTGCAGTATCCTGGTTTTTCTGTGAGAAGCCTTAAATGAGCCCTTGTCCAAGTGGAAACGCTGCCTTGAAAGAGGGAGCAAGCAAACAACACCAGGGAACGAAGCCAACCCTCACGTGCTGGTTGTGGCAGCACATGGAGCAGGGGATGTTTAATGTCTCTTTTTGTCCCTTCACCCCAGTTTGGGTCCCTGGAGCTGTTTCTGTATGTGGTGATAAAACACCTTCATCCTCTGCCTGTGAGGGGACAGCAGGAACCTCGGACCTTGTTAATCTTTGGCATTGCTCTTTACAGCACTGTTCTTTTCATAAACGTTGACTCTTACTAGAGGTGGTTCCTAATGATGAGTCTGGAGGAGACTGAAGGAGACCTCAAGGGGCTGAGGGACAGCTCCAATCTCTGCTCCCCATGACAGGGACAGGACCCAGGGAACGGCTGGAGCTGGGTCAAGGGAGGTTTAGGTTGGATTTTGGGAAAGGTTTCTCATCCAGAGGGTGCTGGGCACTGCCCAGGCTCCCCAGGGAATGGGCACGGCCTCGAGGCTGCCAGAGCTCTGGGAGAATTTGGACCCTGCTCAGAGATGGAATTGTTTGGGGGGGGTCTGTGCAGGGCCAGGGCCTGGATCAATGATCCCTGTGAGTCCTTCCAACTCAGGAGATTCCCTGATGTTTGCCACTGGCATTTTTCTCCTCTCTTGGTGTCTCTGGTGTCACACCACTCCTGGGTGAGGCTCTGGAGGAGCCGGGATGGTCCCTGCAGAGCTGAGTGCCGGTGCCAGCTCCCGGCACAGCTCCAGCGCGCTCCGTCTCACTCCTCCCTGGGCTTTTTTTCTTTGTAATCACTTCTGCTTGGGAAGAATTTAGGTCTCAGTGAAACAGTGAAAGCCCCTTTTTGTGTGAACAGCAGGACAAAAGCTCCCAAAGCCCGGGGAGGATTTTGGTGCTGAAAGCCGGCTCTGTTCCCGGGGTGCTCTCATTGGTGGGGGCTGTTTTGGGATGGGGCTGCCCTGGGCAGGGCTCAGCACCCCATAAATACCCAGCACAGCCCTGGCTCCGTGCTTGGCTCTGGAGGCTTCATCAGGGAGGATGTACAGCCAGTGAGTATTGCTGAGGCTCCTCTCTGTGGGAGCACATCCCAGGTGGAGCTTTGGCTGGGGCTGGGGGGCAGCAGGGTTTGGAGGGGAGGAGAAGTGGAGAGGTCTCCATGTCTTCATCTCACATCCCATGCCAAGGTGTGGTTCTGGTCTGGAGGAACAGGCTCACCTCCAGGTTCCAGAGGACTGACCAGAATTTGGAGTAGAGTAACGGAATCCTGGAATGGTTTGGGTTGGGAGGGATCTCAAAGCCCCTCCAGTGTCACCCCTGCCATGGCAGGGACACCTCCCACTGTCCCAGGCTGCTCCCAGCCCCAGTGTCCAGCCTGGCCTTGGGCACCGCCGGGGATCCAGGGGCAGCCACAGCTGCTCTGGGCAGAGTTCACCAGCTTATCCCTGGTGTGTCTTCATGGGCTTTGCAGCAGATAAAATTGGAACCCAACAAATAATTCTTTGCTTAAAGAAAAAAGGCAGAAAAAAGCTCTTTTCCAAGAGCTGGGAGATACAAGCTGGATTTTGCTTTGTGGTATTTGGGTATCCTGGTTTGTTGGGCTGCAGTATGGGCTGTCCCCTCAGTGTCCCTGTCCCTCTTCATGCTCAGGACAGCTCTCAGCAGCTGTTTGGAGCCTCAGAGCCTTTCCCCATGGAAAGGTGCTTCTCCTTCCTCCCTCAAGCTCTTTGCAAGTCATGGATCGTTCCGTGCAGAAAGATCCATCCCTCCCTGGGAGGGGGCTCCCAGCTGTGCCCCTGCTCCGGGCTCACCCAGCTGTGCCCTTTCAGGGTGGAACATCCTGCTGGAGGCTACAAGAAGCTCTTTGAGACAGTGGAGGAGCTGTCCTCTCCAGTGACTGCCCACGTCACAGGTCGGTCTGGGGCCTCATCTCCTCCTGCTCTGCTTTGTTCCCGCAGCTCAGGGGCTTCCAGGGCTCAGAGGCTTTAAAGGCTGGATGTGAAGGAGCTCACAGGGCTGGTGATTTGGGGTAGAGGAAGGTCAGATTGGGTGGGGAGCTCTTCAGACATTTCAATACTGAATGTCTTGGCCCACAGCAGGTGTGAAGAAATCAGAGCTTGAAGAGCTCGTGTGTGTTTAAACGCTAAGTTTAATTAGAAAATGAGTTAAGTTTTGATTTCCTTGCTGTCAGAATAAAAATTCCTTGGTCTGATTTGCCGTGCCCATCCCGATGCTGGGTCTCCCACAGGCAGGATTCCCACCTGGCTGCGAGGAAGCCTCCTGAGATGTGGTCCTGGCTTGTTCGAGGTGGGCTCGGAGCCCTTCTACCACCTCTTTGATGGCCAGGCACTGCTCCACAAGTTCGACTTCAAGGAGGGGCACGTCACCTACCACCGAAGGTACGTGCCAGTTTTCCAAGGAAAAGGAATAAATAAGGAAGCATTTGCTTGTCTGAAATGCTGGGAACAGGCTGTGCCTGTGGGAGATCCTGGTTATTTTGAGTCCATGTGGTTATTGGAAGAGCTCTAGCAGTGATATCATTAAACCCAGCTCCAGATGCAGCGTGAGGTTGTGGAGAGCTCCCAGAGCTCTCACGAGGTTCATCAAAGGAATATTTGTATTTATTGCACAGCCTGGTGTCACGTGTACCAGACTCTCCCCTCCTGGCCCTCCCAGGTTTGTCCGGACTGACGCCTACGTGCGAGCCATGACGGAGAAGAGGATCGTGATAACGGAGTTTGGCACCTACGCCTACCCAGACCCCTGCAAGAACATCTTCTCCAGGTACCTCGGGCTGTGCAGACATTGCTGGGATGTCCTACGGAGTTTCTGCTTCCCAGGAGCCCCTGACTGCCTGTTGGTTTTCTCTGCTCAGGTTTTTCTCGTACTTCAAAGGTGTGGAGGTGACAGATAACGCCCTGGTGAATGTCTACCCTGTGGGCGAGGATTACTATGCCTGTACTGAGACCAACTTCATCACCAGGATTAACCCAGATACCCTGGAGACCATCAAGCAGGTGGGTCTTTGTCCTGGGCAGACAGAGGTGTGGAGAAGTAAAACTAAAATGAAAATCATGGAGTCACAGAATGGGNCAGCCACAGCTGCTCTGGGAACGCTGTGCCAGGGCCTCACAACCTTCACAGATATTCTTCCCAATATCCCATCTAACTCTGCCCTCCTGTCCCTCCATCCCTTCTTCCAAGTCTCTCTCAGCTCTCCTGGAGCCCCTTTAGGCACTGGAAGGGTCCCCCCTGAACCTTCTCCTCTCCAGGCTGAACACCCCCAGCTCTCCCACGGCAGAGGGAGCATCTTCAGGTTAGGGCTGGAGTTTGCAAATCAGAGCTCAATTGCAGACTTTGAGAGGATCTTCCCACATGCAGAGCAAGGATGTTTTGACTCACAACCCCTTGCTGAGCTTGTGCCTTCCCACCTCCAGCCAGGGAAGCTCCTGACACTGTCCCTGCTGTTCTCCAGGTGGATCTCTGTAAATACGTGTCTGTCAATGGGGCAACGGCTCATCCCCACATTGAGAACGACGGCACCGTTTACAACATTGGGAATTGCTTTGGGAAAAACTTTGCCCTGGCCTACAACATCATCCGGATTCCTCCTCTGCAGGCAGGTCAGTCAATCCCACCTCTGAGCCAGCCAGGAAACTTTTCCCTTATGAGTCATTTCTTTATCCTTTAAATGAACTTTGTTATCGAGTTAGGATTTTTCTAAGCTCCTTTAATTTTTTTTTCATGTTGTATTTAAGCCACTTCCAGGTGGCTTCTAAATGATGATTTTGTGTTAAAGGCAGAAATTTGCTGGGTAGATGCTGTAAGTACAGACCCAGTGTGGGTGAGACCTCCATAACCTCTCACCTGTCCCATTCCAGACAAGGAAGACCCCATAAACAAGTCGGAGGTGGTGGTGCAGTTCCCCTGCAGTGACAGGTTTAAGCCCTCCTATGTCCACAGGTAACATTCCATGGGGTCAGCAGGTCAGCTGGAACCAGGGACTAGTTTTCACATGTAATCAGCAATGAAAATTAGGTGATTAACCAAAATCAGGGTCATTTTGAGCGATGATCCATGTGTTTAAGATGAGCAATTCTATGGTTTTTGTCCAAACTGACCCCAGTGAGCCTCATGTGCTCCCCTGCCTTTCCCAACAGCTTTGGGCTGACCCCAAACTACATTGTGTTTGTGGAGACACCAGTGAAAATCAACCTCCTCAAGTTCCTCTCCTCCTGGAGCCTTTGGGGAGCCAACTACATGGACTGCTTCGAGTCCAACGAGACCATGGGGGTAAGCATGGGGTCATCCCAAACTGGGCTGGACTGGGCAGCCAGACCTTGGTTGGGAGGTCCATTGGCTTCACCTTCATTTCCCTGAGCCTAAGCCCAGCTGCTGTGTGGTTTCCAGGTGTGGCTTCACGTGGCAGAGAAGAAGAAAGGCAGGCTCCTCAACCTCAAGTACCGCACCTCGGCCTTCAACCTCTTCCACCACATCAACACCTACGAGGACAACGGGTTCCTGATCGTGGACCTGTGCACCTGGAAGGGGTGAGGCCAAGGGTCCCTGGGCATCACAACTGCCCCTTGCACCACACACACCACTCCCTGCCCTGGCATATCCCTGCTGGGGCCTCTGGCACTTCCACCTACCCATTTAACACGTGGTGACATGTAGACTATACAGCATTGAGCTCTCCAGAAGTGCAGGGAGCCTGCTTGGCACTCATAATCCAGAAGAAAAATATTTTTATCTTTTATTTACTTTTATCTTCAAGAAATGTTAGTGACTGGTGAAGGGTTGATGCTATTCTGGCTCCTGGGACTGCAATGAGCAGGGTGTGTGTGAGGCTTGAACGCTGCTCTTCATGTAAACACAGAAATGTGGCACTGAAATGATGAAGCTCGACCCTGTGTTGGCTGCATATCCAGGACACCCTGAGCTGAGCTGATCCTGGCATAGAATCATGGAATTCCAGACTGCTTTGGGTTGGAAGGGACTATAAAACTCATCTTGTTCCACCCCCTGCCATGAGCAAGGTTGCTCCAAGCCCCTTCCCGTGCCTGTGTTGAACACCAGCAGTTGCTGGGTTTACTGACAGGGGCTGTGGTGCACACACAGCTCAGCTCTGCTGAGGAGCTGGACTGGGACTTCTATCACTCTGTTTTGCCCCATCCCTGGCAGTATCCAAGACCAGGTTGGACAGGGCTTGGAGCACCCTGGGACAGTGGAAGGTGTCCCTGCCCATGGCAGGGGCTGGGACGAGATAAACATTAAGGCCCCTCCCAACCCAAACCATTCTACACTTCTATGAATTTTAGTCAAAAACCACCTACACTTCCCCCACACTTGCAAAGCCCAGCTGTGTTTCTCTCTGTGATGCTGTTTGGTGCAGGTTTGAGTTTGTCTACAATTACCTGTACCTGGCCAACCTTCGGGCCAACTGGGACGAGGTGAAGCGGCAGGCGGAGAAGGCACCGCAGCCCGAGGCCCGCAGATACGTCCTGCCCCTGAGCATCGACAAGGTACTGAAGCCTGCTCCTCTCCCTGCCAGGCCTCCTGCCCCACTTACCTCAAATTCAACCTTTTAATTAAGAGAGCAAACGTGAAGTATGGGCTTTCAGAGAAACTTTGTATTTTCTTTAGCTGATCAATGTTTTTCTAGTTTATTTACATGGTTGCCAAGAGAGGTTGTGGCTGCCCCATCCCTGGAAGTGTCCAAGGTTGGGCTGGATGGAGCTCTGAGCAACTGGTCTAGTGGAAGGTGCCCCTGCCCATGGCGAGGAAAATGAGATGAGCTTTAAGGTCCCTTCCAACCCAAACTCTTTGATGACTCCATGTGTTACTGTTCATGGCAGAGCCTGTGGGGCAGCAGTTAATACTGGATCTGCTCATAGCACAGAAGGGAGCAGCCACAGCCCAAGCATGTGTGGTTAAATCCTCCAGCCCTCGGTGTGAGGTCCCTGGAGCTGCCAGCCTGGCACAGACAGAGCTCTCTGGCTTGCAGCTGCTGGGTTCCTTTCCATGACCCTGCTCGTGGTGGCTGGCGGGTGGGCCAAGGGCTGCAGGGCACCGGTCAGCAGAGCCTCTCACGGAGCTCACTGGGCTGTGGATCAAGTGCGAAGTGCAAGCCCACGTGGCAGTGCTTAATGAAACCTCTGAATGCCTTCAGCAGGGAGGGAAGTTGTGTTTAGGCTGAGGAACAGGACAGTTCTGGCAGCACTGCCAAGCACACGGCAGCAGTTGCCTCCTGCTGCTCCTGAGGCTCTGCCACACGTCACTGCCTTCTCTGTTCAGTGCTGTTTGCTACAGTTCTGTGCAAATAAACCAAAACTTTTCTCCAGTCTCTTGGGTACTTATTTCTCTTTGTCACAGGCTGACACAGGGAAGAACCTGGTCACCCTGCCCTACACGACAGCCACAGCGACACTGCGCAGTGACGAGACCATCTGGCTGGAGCCAGAGGTGATTTTCTCAGGGCCACGTCACGGTACGACGACACCCCAGCTCCCCCAGGTCACAGCAGCCAAGTGCTGCCTGCTCACCGTGTCCCACTATCCCTCAGCATTTATACATATTTATTTTTCCTTGTAGCCTTTGAATTCCCCCAGATCAACTACAGGAAGTACTGTGGGAAACCGTACACGTACACCTACGGGCTGGGGCTGAACCACTTTGTCCCAGACAGGGTAACTATCAGCCAACAGGGGATGGCTTCAATTTAGGGAAAACAAGGAGTATTTCTGAGCTCTGTGGATGTGTGCTGTCCCCACCTTTAGCTTTGCAAGCTGAACGTGAAAACCAAGGAGACCTGGGTGTGGCAGGAGCCGGATGCGTACCCGTCGGAGCCGATCTTCGTTTCCCACCCGGATGCGCTGGAGGAAGATGATGGTAATGCTGGGGGGGTTGGTGGCATTGGGATTGGGATTGGGATTGGGATTGGGATTGGGAAGGGCTGTGCCAGGCTGGCTGCAGGGCTGTGCCACAGCTGGGCAGGGCAGAGCCTGCAGGCAGCTCCCGGATGAGGTGGGACAGGTGCTAACACTGGTGGAAATTTCTGACGAAACATAGGAAAACTAAAACCAGAATAATAAAATTTTTGGGTTGGGAGGGACCTTAAAACTCATCCTGTTCCATCCCCTGCCACGGACATGGGCACCTTCCACTACCCCAGGTTGCTCTAAGCCTTGAACATGGCCTTGGGCACTTTCAGGGCTGGGGTAGCCACAGCTTCCCTGGGCAGCCTGAGCTGGGTCCCTGCCCGTGCCCCTCAGCATCGATGACACTCCCGGGATTTCTGGTGTCCCGAGGGCCAGGGCTGCTCTCGCCGTGCCCAGCTGGGGTCAGACACAGCCCACACCCATCGTGTTCTCACCTTGCAGGGGTGGTGCTGAGCATCGTGATCAGCCCGGGGGCGGGGCCCAAGCCCGCCTTCCTCCTCATCCTCAACGCCAAAGACATGAGCGAGGTGGCCAGGGCCGAGGTGGAGGTGAACATTCCCGTGACATTCCATGGGCTCTTCAAGAGAGCCTGAGCACAAACAGCAACACCTGGCCCGGGCTTCTTCCAGCTCCCAAAAGGTGCAGTCTCCGTTTACAGGTGATCCAAATTCCTTCCACAGCCCTTTGCGTTTGTGGGGCTGCTTAACTCAGATCAAGCAGTTCAGTCTTGTCAATGATTCTTCCAAATGGTTAATCAGGTATTTTTTAAATGCACCCTTTGGTATCATTTCCAGTTAAACCACAAGTTGGGGGTGGTGGGGAGGCTCTGTTTATGCAAAATTAAACTTTGTAGCTGCAGCAGAGTGAAGAGGCTGAAAGAGCAGAGTAACCTCAACACTTTTACATGTGGTAACATTGTGTACACCTGGCCGTGCTCTGTTACATGGTTGAGAATTTTTAGCCTATACTGACAGATTTTGGATTTAAACATCATCCTGGTCATTGCTGTGGTATCCTCAGAGCAATCCCAGTGGAGCTTTGCCACAGCTGCTTTGGGAATCCCAAGAGGGTGGCAGGTAGAGTTTTGTTCTTCACCCAGGCTGCAAACTGCACACCTTCCCTTGTGTGTTTGCTCTTTTCCTTTTTTTTTTTTTGTCCAAGTGCAGCTCCTTGATTTCTGGATTTCATGTTAAAACATGGACATGAAAAAAATCAAGCAATTGTTACCCCCTGGGCTGACTTTGCTTCCTTAGACTGCTACAAATGTTCAGCTTAATCCTTCCTTCTCCCAAAATAAACATTCAGCTCATGTTAAAAGAGGCTATTGTTGAGAATAAAAACTTCCTGCCAGCAGATTTAAAATCTGGGATTCTTGTTTGTCTTCAGCTGTTCAACACTTTTATTAACGGTATCAAAGAATTAGAAAATCTTTCTACTCAGAGTTCTGGTAGAGGGTTCTGGTTTGAGGGGGCTGCAGTTACATCCTGATGATGGGATGGGGACGAGGAGACACAGCCTGGTACTTCTTCTGTTCCATGATCTCCAAGCACTGGGCAATCACCTAATTAAAAACAAAAACCAATATAAACAATGAGCCTCAAGCAAACAAAAAACCCCAGTACAACTCATTAGTTCTGCGCTTATTTATTTGTTCCTTCTGTTTGTGAAACACTGAACACAGTAAAATGAACAGTTCAGCTCTCACTTATTTTCATGTGTAGCTCATAAAGTGGGAATTTCAGGGCTCTAGGACTGAAAAAACTTCTTGGTGCTCTCCCATTATCAAAGTTCCCATAAACTCCATGAAAATATTTACCATCCACATAGTTCCATAAATATGCACCATATTTAGAAGGGTTGTGTTGTGATTTAACCCCAGCTGAAACCAGGACAGATTGAGATCTTCAAGTAAACAAACTTCAGAAGTGCAGAGAAGATTTTTATTGCTAATAAACAATCTAACAAGGAAAAATAAAAGAACAAAGGCAGCAGCTTTCAGAAAGAACCTAATGGAGGGAGGGAGGTCTGCCAATTTTAAATCAATAAAAAGGCAGGGGAGCATCCCAAACGTACACAGCAAATTTAAAGCAGGAAGAGAAAATTGCAAAAAGCAACATCCCAGGATAAAAGAATGTTTTGGAAACAAAAGGAATTCTGAGGAGCCTGAAGTCCAAAGAGTGAAGATATGGGTAATTATATGGAAAAAAGGGATTCAGATGCAGATTCAAATTATGGTAAAGTCAAAGGAGAGGCTCAGTGAGGAAATGCTGTGGTCAAGTAACCAGAATTCAAGAGAAACTTTTTTGATAAACTAATGGGGAAGAGACAGGATGAGAATTACAGAGAGAAATTCCATGGAGTGAGAAGTGGGAGCCCCATGTCTGGAATCAGCACATTGCCAACCCTGAGTGAGTCATGTTCACCCACTGTGAAACTGGAGAATAAAATGGCCTAAAAGGAAAACCCACCTTCCTGGTGTCTTGAGGTAGAATGATCCCATCATCCCAGAGCCTGGCAGAGGAGTAAAAGGCACTGCTTTCTTCCTCTAGCCTGGAGAGGGCAGAGAATTGAACAAGCTTAAAAGCACAATAAAAACAGCAAAGCAGTGAAAATAAATTACAGATGAAACAGGCAAAGCCATCCATCTGAAGAGAATGGGCAGCACTGCTGTTAAAATTAGTCAGAAACCAGCAAATAACAGAGCTGACCATTCTGCAGTAATGGGAAGACCCTAACAGAAAGACATCGAACTAAGTGGAAATTTAAAATATTTTTGCAGTAGATCCATGTTTGTTTCATTAGTCAGGATGTGTTGCTCTGTAAGATGAACAAAAGTAGGTAATTTAACAATGAAATCCCTGTCAGGTTTATACTGAATGTCCTTACTTTGCCTTCAGCTGTTTTAGCTCCAGTTCCTCTCCTGTCCATTCCCCAGCTGGTGGAACTGTGGGGAAATGCTGAGAATCAACAAGACCAACTCTTGCATTGGGCCACAGGAACAGAAAGTTTGGACTGAATGATCTCCCACACTACAAGGAAAAAACCAAAGAACAGAACAAACTCACTGAGAGGAATCACAAAGAGGTGTCTGTGGGATGAAACAACAAAGGGCAAGGCAGGAGGAACACAGGTGGATTTGTATGAGGACAGACACCCTGTGCTAGGAACCACCACCTCCCCCCTGCCTTCAATATTTCTAATTTAATATTTCATTTTGAATTCCAACCACTTCCATGTTTAATTCTTCCATGTTTACTTCTCAGCAATCACATGCAGCGTTGCATTTCTTACTTAAATATTAGTTCAGAGCTCGAGTTCCCCAGCTGTGTTTTAGAAATGCAGTGACACTTGAGCAGTGTGACAGGTGTGTCCCCAAGCCCTGGGCTGGTGCCACCCGTACCATGATGTAGCTGTCACTCCCAAAACAGCCTCCAATGACAATGGTTATTTTGGGAACAGCAGCACAGGCAACTGCAGCCATCATGGAGGCCTGGGCCTTCAGCCTGTTGGAATGAGCCTCTGCCTGGAATAAAAATAGATATTTTAGATCTTTTAAGACTTTATTCTAGATTTTCTCCACTCCCAACAAACTTGTATTTCTAAATTATTTATTTATTTATATTCTTACCCCTCTGCAGAAACAGATCTGGGATCTAATGGAGGTTTTACTTTCCTTAGCCCAGGACAAATCCTACTGGGCTTTAATGCCTTCACTTTCAAAAGAGAAACAGCCAATTTTCTGGAGTGCAAAGTTAGCAGAGGAATCAATAAACTGTATTTCAATGTTAAAAGCACTGCAAATCCCAAACTTTCCAGCCTGCCTTGCTAATTGAACAGTATCATTTTATATCAGCATCCAGGTCTGCTTAAAATTCAAGTGAGAACGTTCTTAAATCTTTCTGTTAGTGAAGTCATTATGAAGCTTCATCAAGGGTGGTTAAAAAACTAGTTTTCCTCACAGTTAATAATTCTGAAAATGTAACTTTAGGCACAACAAGAAGAGTTGTTTGAAATACATTGAAGCAAACATGCCATACCTGTGAGATGCTTGCAGGCCCTGCTGGCTGTGGAGCAGTGTTTTGGAGGAAGAGGATGGGAATTCCCCTCTGGCCACAGAGCTGGACAAAGTGGCTGCCCTTGAGAGCAGCATCGTGAGCCAGCTCCCCATTGTTGGCCACTATCCCCACCAAGTGCCTACAGAACAAACATGGACAGTTGGACTCCATGATCTGAGAGGTTCTTTCCAACCTCAGCAATTCCATGATTCTCCCTTTTGAACCCTAGAAAGGATTGGAATGGTGTGGGACCTGCTGAGGCCACAAAAGCTGTTGAGAAATGCACGTCCATCCATTTGGATGGGGAATGTTCCCAGCCATACCCTTCCACATGGCCAAATCCTGTCACTAATGTTGTTCCATAAGTAGCCTTGAATTCCTGGAATCTGCTTCCATCCACCAGCCGGCTCAGAACCTGCAAAGAAATACACAGACTTGAATTTACTAGAGAAATTGAGGTGAAAACAGGAGAGTTCTGCTAAAGGAAATGCTCTGTTCAAACAGTACCTGAGTTATGCAAGATGGGTACAGGGTCTTTGGGTGACTTGCTAAATGCTCAATACACACAAACCTTCCAATCTGTGTTCAGTTTAATTACCAACTGTGTATTTTAATACAAAGGCCAACTGCAAAATTACTTTAGTTTTACTAACACAGTTGTTCCTGTGCATAAAAATGTAAAATAGCAAAAAGCAAACCCCAGTGTGTGCACTTTCAGATTTTACGCAGAAGAAATGCTTGGTTCATATGGCTCATGCTTTTTTCCAACACAGTTAAAAGCTGCCTTCAAAGCTTTCTACAATTCCCTCAAGTGCAGGGATTTACCACTGGAAAAGATACTGCATTCACATCCATGGAGACAAAATCTCATGTAGAACACAATGGAAAGAGCGTGGGCAGCTCTGCATGTCTCTGCTCTAGCTTTAGTGTCTGTCCCAGCTTCAAACAAGTTTGATTTGAGCTGTGTTGTTTTTTCAGTCAGTAATTTCACTATTTCTTTTACATCATCTTGAATACTTGGGGGGAAGAAACAAAAAGGCAGGGGAAGGGAAACACAGACATTAAAGGGGTATATGTTCTCAAGTGAAAGACATAAAGAAAGCATCCCAACAGTGCATAGAAACAGCTGGGCAGCACTGGCACAACCTGGGATTATTTTATCTTCAGCAGGATTTCAGGTTAAATATTTTCTATAATCCCACAGAACTATTGCCATCCTGCTTTGTTTCAGGCTTAAGACAGGCTGGCAACAGATGAGGTAATAATTCAGAATAACACCTGGAGCTGTGGGATAGAGCAGAGTGAAGGATGCAGGAATGAAATCCCTGTTCCCTTACCAGTTTGACAGGAAGAGTGCAGCTGTAACCCAGTGGTGCCAGGCCCAGGAGCTCCTCAGGGCTGTACAAGGGACTGTCAGGCTCCCTGTCCTGCTCTGGCACTGGCTCACAGTTTAAGGTAGAGACAACATTACGAATGCACTCATAGGCCTCCTCTTCTGAGGGTGCAAAATGGTCACTGCAGCCACTGACTCTAGGAGACAGAGACATTAATTAGCATTGAATTAATGAGTTTTGAATCCTGAGAGAAAACCCAAACTCTAGGACAAAAGCTGAGACTCTCCAAATGCCCTGTGGAAATACTGTGTGATTTGTTTCTGTATGAATGAGCTGAAAGCAGTCAGTCAGTGGAATTTCTGTGCAGCCCAATCCCAAATTCACAGTAAGGAGTTGTTCTTCCCCATGACTTTTGTGTTCATCTGGATTAAAGAAAGACCTTGGAATTTATTTTTGTGATGCTGTTGTTGCAGACAATATCAAAAAGGGAAAAGAGGAAAGCAAACTTCAAGAATTATTTCAAACTAAGTGGTTGCAGCCAAGATATAAAGACATGAATGTATTCCATGTAGCATAATTGGGTTAAATATGTGTATTCTGTAAAACACTTAGAAAAGAGGAGATAGCATCCCTCTTCTGTAGCTGCTCCCTGTGAGGCACAGAGGAAATTACTTGCCTGAAGCTGTTCAAGAAGTATGTGGAACAATAGAGATCCAAATCCAACCTGTCCAGTCCCTGCCTCACCCCATCAATAACTTCATTTTACTTCCATTTGGCTGATTTAACCCAAACCCCTGAAGCTGAGAAGGCAAGCCAGTGTAACCACAGGTTCCACTCTTAGCCCTGCTCTGAAATGCCAATGCCACATTCCTTTCAGGCTGAGCGTGCTGAATTCCCTGGTTTTGAGAATACTCCACATACTGTGAGTGAAGCCTGGCTCCTCCCAGGTCTTCAGGAGAGACATCTTCTCCCGTGGCAGCTTTCACCAGGGGTGGCCCAGCAAGGAACAGTGTCCCAATTTTATCAATGATCACGGATTCCTCAGCCATCGTGGGCACGTAGGCACCTCCAGCCACACAGGAGCCACACACCACGGCCACCTGAGGGACACAGACACAGCAGTGCTGGAGAGGGGACAGGAAAGGCAAAGCCAAGCCCAAAGTTGTTTCAGAAATGCAGAAAGTGCTAAATCACAGCTTGGGGAACAAACCAGAGACAGAACAAAATCTACTACGCATTTACACCTTTCCTACACCGCCTTGCACTCCCCATGCCACTGTACCTGAGGGATTCCCATGGCAGACATGATTGCCTCGTTGTAGAAAATCCTGCCACCGTGCAGCTTGTCAGGAAACAGCTCTGACTGAGGGGCAGGGAAAAGAAAAAAGGATTTTTAATGTTAACTACGAAAGTTGATGCTTCCTCTTCCCTCCATTCATTCCCAAACACACCAAAACCGACTGGGAAGGTCCCCATTAATAATCACTCCTGAACCTTTCATATACAGCATTCATTATGGTATTTATTCCTTTATACATTGTCAAATACCCCAAAAATACCTATTTGCTTTGAAAGCACAGGTTAATTTTTGCGATTTTTTTCTGAAATCAATATATTCTACACCAACTGACTGTAAATGGGGAGAAGGGAAGGGTGGTAGTTCTACTTCACCTGTGAAATGCCTTCAGCAGTTTCCTTTTTTACTTAGTTTTGGATACAATTCCATGTAAACTTCCAGGTAACTTTTAACATTTGATAACTTTAAATAACTTTAAAATTCCAGGTAACTTTTCCTGTGTGCTTGCCCTCAGTGTGGATAGAGAACACCTACTGTCTCTATGACAGGATGATTTCTGCATTTCACCAAAGAACCAGTTCAGATTCTTATTTTGCAGTCAGAATTGCAAAAACTCCACTTTTAAAGGCCATGGAGCTTAGTGCATCGCTGGCACAAACAGGACAATAAAATACAAACACTTTAGAGATTCTGGAGTGAAAATAGACACCTCCCACTATGTACTCAGACACAAAAGCAGTTCAGCACACTCACTGGAGTTTCTAACCTCTGCTCAGGTGGGAGGTGCAGGACTAGCCCAGGTGATGAAATAAATACTGATATTTTCTGCTCTGCAGAGTGCCAGCAGTACCTGCAGGGGTAGGAAGGCTCCCCCACTGTCCACCAGGTGCACAGACAGCAGCCTGTTCTCCATGGCAATTTCCTGGGCTCTCAATTGCTTTTTCACTCCAATTGGGTAAATGGTTCCTCCTTTCACAGTGGCATCACTTGCAATGAAGACACACCAGACCCCACAGATTCTGCCAATTCCTGCAAGCAGTACCACAGATATTTATCAGGACTCTCAGGCAAAGCAAGGGGGGTAAACTTTTTCAGGAGTTTTTCTCAGTAATGCTACATTGAGAAGCTCCAAATTAACTTGAAAATACCACACAGGGAAGAAATCTACACTCTTCTCTGGAATGACAGTGTTTGAAAAATTAATCTAAATGACAGAAGAACCTCAAAAAAATTTACTTACTTCTGGTGACAATGTAACAGAAAACAATACACTGTGACTCCCAACCCTTGAGATAAAAGGGAAGGCAGTTAAAAATTACCCCTATAAAGCTGAAAAATATAACAATCTGCGATGAAGAAAAAGGCTTTTCATACTGTTCTTCTAGTTATTTTTTAAACTGGAACCACTCTTCAAAATGCAATTTCACTGATACTGAATGAAATTGAATTTCACTGAATTTCAATGAAATTTCATTTTGAAGAGCTGTTCCAGTTTAAAGAGACAATGTCTGAGGAGAAAATGCAATTGTCTGTGATTTGAAAAACACTTCAAAATGTATGTCACAGCTCCTGTTTCTCACAGCGACTTTGTTCCCTCTCCTTTAAGAGGCAACAGCTGATTTGACACATCACCCTACATTTTTTGAGAGAAAAATTAGTAAGTGATAAGAAGAATTAGTAAATCTAGAAGAAATTAAAAACCATTTTTTCAAAGGTTTCTCCCATTATAATAATACAGCAGTGGCTGAATTCTTCCCTATTGGGAATAAGAACTCGATAAAACCAGTGTTCACCTTTCCTAGGAAAACACTTCAGATACTAAAATACCCCATAAACTTTATTCCATGCATCCTTTCCCCCCGTTTCCCTCTCCCGGTGCCCCCAGCACCCCATTACCCGTGAGGCAGCCGGCAGCAGGGACATCCCCGTAGGGCATGTCCAGCCCTGCCAGCGGGGACAGCTCCAGGAAATCCGCGTGGTCCAGCAGCAGCCTCAGGCGCTCCCGCACGAACACCTTCTTGTTGCGCTGCGTGTGCCGCAGGATGGCGTTTTCTCCCCCTCCTTTCTTCACCCTCTCCAGCAATTCCGAGTACCTGGTGGAAAAAAACCCCAAAGTTTCGGTCGATGGGAACAAAGCTGTGGGGGGCGGTCACACGCTGGAAGGCAGGGGTGGCTTCCGGAGGGACACGGACAGGGGGAGAGGTGGGGCTGGAGGAACCTCAGGAGTTCAACACGGCCAAGTGCAGGTCCTGCCCTGGGCCGGGAAAATCCCAAGAACAAAGACAGGCTGGGGAAGAAGGGATGGAGAGGAGCCCTGGCAGGATTTGGGGTGTTGGTGGATGAGAAGCTCACCCTGCCCTCTCTAGAGGAGGCCATGGAGTTGTTGCAGGGCTGGAGCCAGGCTGGGAGAGCTGGGGGTGCTCACCTGGAGAGGAGAAAGATCCAGGGAGAGCTCAGAGCCCTTGCAGGGCCTGAAGGGGCTCCAGGAGAGCTGGAGAGGGACTGGGGACAAGGCCTGGAGGGACAGGACACAGGGAATGGCTCCCACTGCCAGAGGGCAGGGAGGGATGGGATATTGGGAATTAGGAATTGCTCCCTGGCAGGGTGGGCAGGCCCTGGCACAGGTGCCCAGAGCAGCTGTGGCTGCCCCTGGATCCCTGGCAGTGCCCAAGGCCAGGCTGGACACTGGGGCTGGAGCAGCCTGGGACAGCAGGAGGTGTCCCTGCCATGGCAGGGGTGGCACTGGAGGGGCTTGGAGGGCCCTCCTGACCCAAATAATTTTCCTTACAAGCTACCCTTTAGCAGTTTGAGCTTAAATATATTTCACAATTTTCACACAAATGGCATGAAAATTAAGATAAATTCACATTTTCAGATTACTGTTTTTCCAAGGTGTAATAAAAAGCAAAGGTCTATCATTTAAAGCAAACATTTCACTTTTGTTAGCCAAAAACTGTTTGATAAAGCTAATAATATGTAATAATGAGGCTATGATAATGTGCCTGTCCTAATTCAGCATGAACCTCCATGTTCAACCTACTCTTGGGAATAATCCAGCCAAGAGCTTCCTCTGTCAGGTCCTACAACAAGTTTATCTGACAAAAATCAGTAACTGGGAAGTCGAATAAATTACTAAATCTGGAAGATATACTAAAAGCAGGGAACACTGCAGTGTCACAAGGAGGAAGTGATTACCCAATGGTATTGTCAGGGCAGCACCATGTATAGGTAAAAAATGGAATAAACTATAAATAAACGTGGTATCTCAACTTTGGTCTTAAATAAACCAAGTTCTGTCTTTATTTCAAACACATTTTTGCCCCAGATGCCATCACCTTTAACTGTAAATGTTTGACACAAAGACTCACACAGCCCTTTGGGTGTGACTCTGTGATCTGAGTGTGGCTCCCTGCACACTCTGGAGGCTGGAAAAACTCCGGAGGAAAAGGATTTTAATCATGTCCTCAATGCCACCACAGGAGGGCACAGTGTGTTTTCCAAAGCTTTGCTTCCAGCTCGTGGATCACTCCCCTGAACAAAGGCCTTTGCAATTTTGCCATCTGATCTTTTGCAACAAACACACAAAACACATTTTGTCGTTTTATCTGTAAATAATGATGGACTGCAGCACCCATCTCCTACTCCATCAGGAGTGTGTGAGTCACCATTTACGTCTTTGCATTCAGATGCAACACAAATGTTACGTAGGTCTGGAAAAAGTATTTCTTGGCAATATATGCAAAACAACACATGGCACTGTTTTAAATAGTTTGCACCTCGATTTGGGTGTTTCAGTCAAAATTTCACGGACTGGTTTGTGTTGGAAGGGACCTCAAAGCTCATCCAGTGCCACCCTCTGCCACCGGCAGGGACACCAGGCTGCTCCAAACCCCGTCCAACCTGGCCTTGGACACTTCCAGGAATTGGGCAGCTACATAGCTCCATGGGGCAAATATTGTCCCATGTTAGAAGTCCCTAAAGTGCCCATAAGTGACTCTTACATCATGTCACAAATAGCAACACTCTAAATACCCCACAAAGCTGGTTTATTACCTTTTAATCACAGCCTCGCTGTTCCTTAAATTCTCTTCGAACACATGTCGGTACACGGCGGGGACACGTCCGTCTAGAACCGGGAATGTTTTGGGATAACGCCTGGATTTGGGTTTACTACTTAAAAACCGGCGGGGAGGCAGGTGCTGTGTCCTTTCCCAGCCCTGCCCCGGCAGCGGCAGCTCCCGATATTCCCTCTGGAGCAGGCAGAAAGGGGTTTTCTCCCGATATTCCCTCTGGAGCAG
>VXBC01013971.1:29835-49495 GCA_013399945.1 Ploceus nigricollis
CCGCAGGGCGGCCCGCCCCCGGTGTCCTGTGTCCTCAGTGTCCTGTGTCCCGTGCCATATGTGTCCTCTGTCTCTGGTGTCCTGTGCCCTCAGTGTCCTGTGCCCCGAGTGTCCTATGCCAGGTGCATCCTTTGTCCCTGCCGTCCCATGCCCCGAGTGTCCTGTGCCCTGGGGGTCCCCTTCCCTGTGTGTCCTGTGCCCCAGATGTCCTCTCTCAAATTAAGTTTATCATTAGAATATTGAAACGAATTTGATTTTTCTCCTTCCGTACCTCATCCCATCTCTGGGCTGCTTTGGTTTGCTATTGTTAACCATGGCACAACATTCTAGAAATTACTGTGTGTTGCCTTTCAGTGCCTTCATTAAAATGCATCCCTGCCAGGGAGCTCTTTATCCGTATTATACATATTAATAAGGCTGGGTAGCAATAATTAAGGGATGACTAATATGTTCGTGAGTGAAAGTATCCAGCATGGGCTGGAATTCGTAGGTAAATACATTATATATGTTATTTAAAATCTTGAGGGTAATAATTAAAATTTCCTGAGATATAATAATTTAAAATAATATTTGCTGTCCTTTTACAGTTATAGCAGACAGGACACTTTTCAGTGCTGTGCTCCCTTGTAACAAGAAGCTCAATTCAGGTGGAGCTGTGGGAGGTGGTGCCGCTGCCCTGAGCGGCTTCAGCTGTCCCAGGGGATGTGCCTGAGTCCCTGTGGCTGTTCCAAACCCTGTGACAGGGAGAAGGTCTGTGCTGGACCAGGGAGAGCCCCGGGAGCAGCGGGCAGAGATGCTCTGCCTGATCAAAGGTAGCACTCAAGGGCAACACAGACACTGCAGAGTCACCACTGCCAGGGAACAATTCCTAATTCCCAATGTCCCATCCATCCTGCCCTCTGGCAGTGGGAGCCATTCCCCGTGTCCTGTCCCTCCATCCCTTGTCCCCAGTCCCTCTCCAGCTTTCCTGGAGCCCCTTCAGGCCCTGGAAGGGCTCTGAGCTCTCCCTGGATCCTTCTCCTCTCCAGGTGAGCACCCCCAGCTCTCCCAGCCTGGCTCCAGAGGGGCTCCAGCCCTGCAGCAGCTCCAGGGCCTCCTCTGGACTGAACAATGACATTTAACAAAACCACTGATCCCAACATGTTATGGGGACTGATACAGCCACAAGAGGTTCCTGATGGAGCCCATGCATGAATTCAGCAGCTGCTGCACCATTCAGGCTGCTTTGGGGCATTTTTGGGGATGGTTGTTGCTCATTTCAGTTTTTCCCTCCTTCCCTGGTGTAGCCAGAGCTCTTTTCTCCCAACACTTTGAGAAACTTGTGAAGAGCTGAAGGGGAGACAGAGTTGCAGCTTTACAGAGATCTTTTGCATTTCCTGTGGGATATCATGTGAATTCTTGTGCTCTCTGTGGTGCAGGTGATAATGGGAAGGAAGGAGTGGTGACAGAAATCCATGTAGAGCAGAATACATTTGGAGAAGTCTGAATTTCAGAGTGTTGGTGGTGGTGCTCAGCTTTCTGGAGGAGGAATTGCAGATGCAAACGCTTGGATATGTGTTTGAAGTGAGATTTGGGCTCCCTGGTGTTTTGGGCTCCTTTTAAACTTGACCCACATATAATTTCCTGGATTCATAAGATTTTTGAGTTCTCTGTTCTGTGAATGTATCAGTGACTCTTGTCCAATTATATTTTCACGCTTATTTCATTTCCCATAATTGTTAGGCTTCCATAGGAGACATTATCTCTGAAACACTGGTGTTGCATAGCAATTTCATTACATGCGATTTTAATGTGCAGATTTTCTATAAATACCATTTGCTGTTAGTTTCTTGGCTTATATTGTGGTGGCTTTGGCAGTGCTGGTTTAACAGTTGGGCTTGATGACCTCAAAGCTCTTTTCCAGCCTAAATGATTCACTGATTCTTTATTATTTTACAGGTTTTCCAGTAGATAGAATCAGTGGTCACAGGCAGAATTTATGTAAGTAGGAGAAGGGGTTTTCATTCAGGCTTAAAAGAGTAACTGAATTTCATTCCTCATGAAAGTTAAATGCTGTTTGCTCAGACTAAAGGAGAAAGAAACAGCCCCCACATTTCTGAGTGCCTGTTTATCCCGGAGAGAAGGCGGCAGCCACCAGTTTGTACTGGGAGGCAGCCTGGGATAAATAACAAATCCTCTAATTAAGAGCCAATGGATCCTAATTGACTTAGTCCTCCAGCTGGGCTCAGCCTTCCTCTCCTGTCATGGCATGGAGCATCCTTTGTTTAAGGCACCCTGAAGCAGGAAAGCCCAGCCCCTGTGAGAGGCTGCAGCCTTGTGAAGTGTTTGAAGTTGTTATTTTAGGAGCTTATTTTAGCGACTCCTGAGCTGAGCATTGAGAATATATAGAGCAGCATTTAGGGAAAACGTTCATGTGGTGGTGGCTTCCTTTACCATGAGCTGCAGCTCTGCCAGCCAAGCTGAGCTGTGCCATTTAAGGAACACTGAAGCTTTGAGTGAAGCTTAAACTTAGAAACTTTGCTGGAGTGCACCGGATGCTGGGGGAAACCAGAACACACTTTTTGGATTGTCAGACCAAAGGCAGGAGGGTTCCCACAGAGCCCTCCTCCTTGCAGAGCTTCTGTTTCATATTTAGATTTTGTTTTTTAGTGCCCAAAGAGCTTTTAGTTGGGTTCTGACCATGGTGGCGTGGAAATTGGGCTAAATTAAAGCAGGGGTTTTTTGTTTACTTAGAAGTGCTAACAGACTTGGACAGTCCTGCAGTGTTTTTCAGGGCTTACATCATTCTAAAATAGATTTGACTCAAAACAAATTTGATAAGAAAGTAATTCTCACTTGATGTGTCTGAGAATCTCACTTGTTTGCATCTACCCCAAAGGAAGAGCTGAGCCTGGGCAGGTGTAATGAGGGAGAGTCTGGATTTGATATGCAATATTAAGAAGTTTATTTGTTTTAATTGAAGGAAGATCCAAGAGAGCACAAGGAGTTAAATGAAGTAGTTGGAAGATACACGACAAGTTGGGAGCCTGACCCTCAGTAAGTAAATGCCATTCCCACTGAGGGTTTTATCAGATGCTCCCATACTATTCATCTTCTTCTTTTGGGTAGTTTGAGGTTTTATGAATCCCCAGACAGAGATCCAGGGGTGTCTTCCCAAGCTGTGCCAAAATATGAGGGTGATCCATTGAGTCATGGAAGTTTTGTGCACTATTTGTTCATCACAGCTGTATGAGAGCAGCTGTATTACAACATCTCTAAAAAATTATGTATTAGCATCAAACCCTTAGCCACAATTATTTTCCACATCATTTACCAGTATCACAGTATTTTTAACTCCAGTTAAGCCTTCCCTGCTTCTCAGCCTGCTGCCACAAAGAATTGACAATCCCAAGAAAAATCCCGTGGAATAACTCCAATTGTGGAATCACAGCTGATTTGGAGAAGACAAACAATGTGTCTTCTTGCTTCCATCACTGAGAAATGTGAGTTTCTGGTTTGCCTTACTCCTGCAAAAAGTGCACAGAGCAAAAAGAGAAGAATTATCTTAGAGGAACAGAATTATCTTCTGATTAAGGCATAATTAATAACGTGTACATAACTAACAGTGTGTACATAATTAATAGGGTGTACAATTCCCTGTTGCAGGGCCAGTCTGTCCTAAATTCCACTGGTAAGAACTGAAAAGAACAGAATTTTATTCTGAGAATGCAGGTAACTGGTGATGATACTCAAATCAGAAGAAAAATAACTTTCATGGGCCAAAACCTGTTGGTTTTACCTGCACAGGTGTGTGAAACCTCTGAGCAGCTGCTCTTGTACAGTTTGAAATGCAACAACTGTGTGAAGATCTGCTGCTTCCTGTTTCAAAGGCCTAACCAAGAGTGTTCTGAGGCAATCCAAAAGCTCTTTGTGGGTGAGAGGAGATGCAGATTCAGTTGCAAACTCCAGGAAAATGCTGATGGATTTATTCCCCTGTGCAAACCCCTGGCACCGAGTGCTGACACCAAAGCCTCAGCCTGTGCCCGAGCGTTTGGAGTGCCTTGCCCATGGGTTTGTAAGGCCATTCCCAGCTAGTAATTGGTGACTGGATGTGGTCAGGGCAGGCAGATAAACACTGGAGGAAGGGGGTGAATCACTGAGTAAATATCCTATCGATGCTGTAGGAGCTGCTGTTACTCACAGCACCTTTGGGGGGGGATGTGACATGTTTGTTTTCAGGAAAATGTTACTTGAAAGAAGAATTGAGGTTAGATGTGTCCCAAATCTGCAGCTCCACACCTTCCTCATGCATCTCTTGTCTTCTTCAGACCAGTTTAACATCCCCCTCCTTCCTTCCTGTCTCCTTAGAGCTGATCCCCCACTCTGAGGTCACAGCAGAGAAGTTTTCACTCTGTAAATGCCAGCGTAGTTGCATCATTAGAAACCCCCAAAGCAGATGGTCTGGGTTAAAGCAAAAAGGCTTTTTTTTTTGCCAGTGAAGCAGCATTACAGTGATTAGAGCAGCCTGTTGGCAGTTTCTGTCAGCAATTTTTGCAAGCATGTAATATATAAAAGGATAAAAATACCATTTACTGTGATTTGCTCACCACAGAAAGAGGCCAGAGTGATACAGTACCAAAATCAGGAAAAAATGCCCTGCAAGTAGTTTTCTGCACTCTCTTCTGCACTTTTTCAGGATCCTGGTGGATAAATAAGACTGCTTGAAGAGTCTGACCCTCCTTGTGGGTGCTGGGGCACCCCATTAGCCAGCAGCCCCACTCTGTATCAGCAAAGTCCTCAGCAATGCTGGATAGTTTTGAAATCACGGAGCACATTTTTGAAGACAAAAACCTCATTTCTGAGCTTTGAACTCTGTGAAATTTGCCATGATTTGTAAAATATCTCTACCTTGAGTTATGGCGCAAAGTTTCAGCAATAAAACTGAATATTAAGGAACAATACATAGAAAATCACAGGCAAGATGCTGCAGTGATACCAGAAAATCCTCCTCCAGTTCCTGTTTTCCTGATCCACTTGGCATGAAATGTTTTCTTGACTTCTACTTACTATTCTCATAAAAACCACAGGGGTTTCTTCTCACTGCTACTTGTTTTGTCCACGACCCAGTAATTGGTACCATGTGAATGCACATTTTGCAGTGACAGAACAGAAATGGGGTTCCAAAAAATCACTTCAGCATCTCAACCTCTGGCAAACATCAGGGCTATAACCCCCCAGTCTCTAAGAATCCATAGATTTACACATCAATTAGCTTATTTTACTCCTGCTGGTAACCCCTATGTGAATATTTACGACTCAAATGGAATCATGATTAAAAATTAATAGTTGTTAGATTTTTGTGAAAATTCTGTTGCCTCTTCAGACTGGAATTGTTTTACCCTTGGTTTGCTTGCACTCCCTTGATATATTAGTAATAATTTTAGTTATTGGTAACATATTTTGCTAAGTTTGGTGCACTAAAAATTATGTCTGTGGTATGAACCAGTGAACATTTAATGATGCCTGAAAAAGAGGGAAAAATTAAAATCAGAGTTAGAGCACCTTGTGAAGTGTTAAGGTACATTTTAAAGGCTTGGTGGGAGGGTCTGGTTTCTCCAGCCCCCTGCGGGTTACCTCTCCTCTCCAGGGTACTTGGATCATCTTCTCCCTGGTTTAATTGGGCTGTGTGTGAGAAACATTTGCTCAGCAGGGAGCTCTTCAGCTGGGCTGGAGAGGGAGGGTGTGATTCTCAAGGAAAAAGCCTCCTTGGAGCCCCTAAGGCACAGGAGAGAGCCTTTGATTCAAAATCTTTCTGAGCTGGGCTCACCTATTGCAGCTCTCAGCCTTGTTGGTGCATAAAAGAGGCCTTCAAATTTCCTCCCGGTTTGTTTGACTGGATCCTTTTTCCAGCATTCAGCCTTGATGGCCACAACTGAATCATTTCAGGTGACAAAACCCCCTAGCAGTGGGTTCTCCGTTCTGATGGAGACATTTTTAGCTGGCATTGTTAGAAATGAAGTAAAAAATGAACACAGGCTTTCAAACTGGAAGCACAGCAGCACTTCTAAGGAGCTGTTCTAGATAACTGTAAAGAAATGGAAGGAAATTTCAATGTCCTGGCAAGTGACTTTAATCCAGTAAAATCAGGACACTGAGAGCAGGAACTGGATGTGGAGATTCACTGGTTCCAGACCTGGCCCATCACTTGATTACTTTGTCCTGGTGTAGATGCCGGATGAGGAATGTCTATGAATAAGGCAGAACATATCCATAGGATGCAAAAAAGGGATGGAGAAACAGTTCTGCTGGCAGATGTCACTGAGAGCTTCCTGTGGCACATGGAACTGGCACTTTGGATGTGCAGCTCTCTTTGCCCCCCAGTAAATCCAGTCTTGAACACCCAGGCAACGAACAGGAAACTTTGGAATATTCACAGAGATGATGCTACAGAAATTCCAGAAACCACAGTGGGATTAGCAGTTAGCAGAGGGAATTTATCCACAAAAACCTCCAAGAGATTTCCTGCATTTGTAGCATTTTAAACTTTGAAAATATAACCAAAATTTTCATTTTTAGGTCTCTGACCATTATCTTCTGGTCTCAGCAGAAGAGCAGTGGTGTAATTAACAGCTTCATTAATGCCAGAGTAATTATGAACTGCAGGAATGGCTGTTGCATCAGGAATTCTTCTTGTAGAACTGCAGCAGCTTTTTGATTCTTCAGAACTCAGGAGAAACATAAAGGTAAAATAAATAGCGAAAAATATTATTTAATCTATATCTATTTAATCAAAATTTATTTAATCTCTTATTGAATCTATTTAATCTGAACCTACAAATACCAGTATGTTAAAAAAGAGGAAATGTTGCAGGTGGATTACACAGTGTCTATACATAAATTTCAATTATAACAGTGTTTAAAATTATTAATTTTCATTTATTTCCTTGCTACAGTATGATCAAAATGTGTCTGCTGTGAATTTTTTCAATGCACAATTCATAATTGTGCTTCATATTTATAATTGGTCAAATAATCCAGATGCCAGTTGCTGTTTGCTCTGTTTATTGCATTTATACTTATGGATGTATTATGGAAATATTCTCAGAGTCACCACACTAGATGTCAGGATTAAAATCTTCACAGAATCATGGAATAGAATCCTGGAATGGTTTGGGTTGGAAGGGACCTTAAAGCTCATCCAGTTCCAAGGGCAGGGACCCCTTCCATAGACCAGGCTGGAAGTCCAACCTGGCCTTGAATAATTAGAGTTAGAATTTCCATGCACATTTGCACATAGTACCAAAGTACCTGGTTAATCAGATTCCTGAGTGACTGTCCAAGTCTGGGATGAGTTTCTGGGAAGTTTAACACCTCCAGAGCTTTCCCACCACTCCTACATTTGCTCTCATTTTAAAAAGAGTGCTATAATTTGATATTTAATTATTGTCCAGCCTGGAAAGGAGGGAGCTGGGGAGGAGGGTTTGGGGCAGCTGCTGAGGGTTTGGAGCAGCCACGGAACTTTGAATTTCCCTGTTCCTCCAGAGCCCACCTGGGAGAAGGAGTGATGCCTTGTGCAGGCTGCCCTAGAGCAGAGGCTGGCCAGAGTTNGGCAATGATGGGACTGAGCTGAGGGGCTCTGTACCCCCACCCTTCTTTGCTCTCTGTGTCACTTCTCCCCAACAGCTCAGAGGAATCAGCAGCTCTCCCTCCCCAGCAGAGCTCCAAATCCCAGCCCAGCTCAATGAGGCGCAGCGGGACCGCCGGGATTAATCCGAGAGGGAATGCTGCGAATTCCTGCCTGCTCTTTCTTTGCCGGGTGCGGCTGGTGCTGGGACACTGCCAGAGGAGAGCAGGGCTGGCAGCTCCCGGCATTCCAGGACATGGATTGGCCCCAGAGGGTCGCTCAGGTGCTGCTCCCTCTGCCAGGTTGGGCACAGGAGCTATCCGAGTTCAATGCACCTCCCACGTGCAGCTTTTGGGTGATTTTTTGGAATTATCGAATTCTCCAAGGCAAAATGAGAATGGAGATATTTTGGAATGTTGGGCCTCAGCATCACAGAAACCAGGGCTGGGAGAATTCGCTGACAGCCCATTGTCTTGCCACTTGGGAGCTGCTCTTTTCCTGATCTTAAGGAGATTTTAATAGGGAATTCTGTTTTCTTTAAATTGTTTTTCTACTGAGATCCTAGCACAGGCTGTCCAGAGCAGCTGAGGCTGCCCCTGGATCCCTGGCAGTGCCCAAGGCCAGGTTGGACACTGGGGCTGGAGCAGCCTGGAACAGTGGGAGGTGTCCCTGCCAGGGCAGGGGTGGCACTGGATGGGACTTAAGGTCAATTCCAACCCAAACCATTCCATGATTCCATGAGAACTGCTACTCATGCAGCAGGAAGAAAGAATTGCTCATGAACTTCACCTCATAGAAAAGTCACAGAAAGAAATGCTCCTTCTTGTGCAATGACATTTCCAATGCATTTAGCTTTTTTCTCCAGTTAAATTCACCACTGGTGACACTGAATGGTTCAGCACAATGTCCACCACAGTTAGTTCATTAAGTCTTAAACTCAGCATAATCTTTAACCCAAAACTCTTATTTTTTACCATACTCGGTGTGTGCAAAAGAAATAGGAATAGGGAAATGTATTTATTTACAAACATTTTAAAAGCTTATGATGCTTAGTTCTGAAAGCTTCATCTTCTGGCTCTTATCAATACCTCTTTCAGTCAAGAGGAAGAAGGAAAATGAATTTTTACCATGGGCATTCATCATCTTTAAAATAGAACTGTTACTAAGACAGACCCCTGCCAAGATAGGTCCATTAAATGTACTTCAGATTCATAAAACTTTCACAAGGAAAGAGATCTACTAAGCCCAAAGAGGTCTGTTAGACAAGGAGAAATCAGAGCTCCCCCGGTCCATTTGCACCCCCAGCTGAGTTTCTGGGGTTGTTTTAACTTGCTGGTCCCTCCCTGAGTTTGAAAGCCTCTTCAGATTTAATTAACCTGTTGCCTATTCAAATTTGGAACAAGGTGGGAGGTTCAGGGCGAAGTTACAGAGATGGAGCAACCTGATCTGATAGATCCTTACTGGGAGAGGAACTGTTCCTCCTCCTCCCTGCATTCCTGGAGTTTATCATGTGCTGGCTCTGCTTGGGCCCCTCCAGCTGCAAACCCAGCAGAAAACAGAGTTTTTATCTGACACAGCTGAGACCTCCTTGCCAGACAGGGAATTTTATCAGCTCACCAAAAACTCTAATGAGTGCCATCCCTGGAATATCAGAGTGGAAGCAGAGCCACACAGGAGCACACTGGAGCACAGGAGACTGCAGGGCTTTCCACATACCTCTGCTCCTGGAACAAGGAATTCAGGATGGGCACAAATCCCTTCTGTGAGATTTGCTGGACTGGGAAAGCTCCTGGTACAATTGGTATTCCCCAGTGGTGGCTCCCACCCAGTGCAAATCCCAGCTGGTTTGGATTGCAGGATACTTTGTTTGTGCCAGAGGTCCGCTCCATCCCTCTGCCCTCAGGAATGGGAGCTGAGCACACCAGGGCTGGGACATCCCTGGGCCCTCAGGCATCGAACAGTGCTGAGCAGGGAAAAAGCTCCCAGCTGGCAAAACCTTTACAGAAAAGAGGAGAGGAAAAAAAGCACAGTAAGTGTTGCCTGTTGAATAAAGCAAGGATTTCTGACTGATCCCCAAAACCCTCCCCAAAGAGCCCCCACAGCTCCTGCCAAGGGCTGAGAGGGCTGATGGGACAGCTCCTGACAGCAGCCTGCCTGAGCAGCCAAACCAACCTGCTCTGCATCTTTTCCACCATTTCTTATCAAAACACTGCCCTGATACAGGGAGGCTCTTACAAAACATAATAAAGCCTGCTGCTGCCAAGGAATGATTGCTGCTAGCATTTATTTTTCCACAATTATTTTCAGGGTTGTCCTTTCGAGGCAGACCAGATCAAGGAGTGGTGCGTGCAGTACCTCATCCCAGGATAAATCCAGGGAGGCTCTATGACTCAGGAATGACTCACTGCTCCTCCTCTGTTCCTTCCAGACTCTTGGGGGTGTGCTAATTTATTGTCAGTCTGTATCTGCAGTCAATTATTCCCCCCAGCTCAGCTCTCCTGTGCAGAAGGAATTCAGACACGTTCTGCTCATTGCTCACCTCTCCAGAGAGGCAAACAGGTGAGCAGACAGTGTCACCTTCACTCTGGCATCCAGAGGAAAGGGGGAGGGATTTTTCCTTCCTTGAATAACATGTCCAGGTTAATGATTTGGAACTAAAGTGTTCCTACCAAACCCCCCAAATCCCAATTACTAAACTAAGATTGACCTTTCAGAGAGTTATTTCGAAAAACTTGGATAAAATAAGGTGGGTATGACTCAAACAACAGGAGGAAAGTGTCTGCATCACAGCTGAGGCCCACAAATTGCTTTCACTGTCAGAATCAAGCATTCAGAATAAAAAACACAAAACAAGAATGATTAATCTCTTTTTTCTCTTTAGCAAGACAGATTGAAGCATCCCAGTGGAGCTGCAGGGGAAGTGTTTAAACAATGCCTGCTTAGTGTCCAGCAAGTCCTCACTGGTAGGAATATAAGAAAAGAAAAAATAACTAAAATACAAGATTTTTACATATGCATGTACAAGATACATAAGCCCAGAGAATCACAGAAGCATGAAAAATACTGAGTACAAATAAGCCTTTTCAGCTCTTCCCAGCCAAATTTTGTGAGCCTGAGGACACAACAGATACAGCAGAAATGCATTAAAAAATATTTTTCCAGTGGCAATGCTGATTTAAAAATCCCTTCCCCCGTGTCATTCAGCTCACCCCCATCTGATTTTTCCACTTCCCTCCTCCCAGGATGTTTTGTGAGACATTTTTCAGTGGCAGCACTGGCTCAAGATACAGCACCTTTATCACTTCCAACTGCTTATTCCCAACATATTGGATATTGTGCTATCTTGGCATGAGGGGCTGTGTGGTAAATGCTTGTTCTGCACAGACTGGGGTTGAAGTGGTCCTGAACTGGCCTTGCAAATCAAAGAGAGATTGAAAACAAAGGTGCAGAATGGCAAAATAGCAATGAAATATAATTTTGGAATTATATACTTTAAAATGTAAACAATTCCCCATGTCCTAAATTCATGGAATTACAGAATCCTGGAATGGTTTGGGCTGGAAGAGACTTTAATGATCTTGTCCCAGCCCTCTGCCAAACACTTCTCATTAAATGTTCTAATCAGCCAAACCTTCTGAGGCAGTGACAAGCTCTCAGAAACCACACAATGCTGCAACTTGACATTATTATATATTCAAATAATTTTATTAAGCACAGTGTGGGAAGCTTGGCTGTTTTTCAAAATATCTGCATCCAAAAGAAGTCCCTACACCTACAAAAATAGCAGTTGCAGACAGACTCCAGATCAGAGTGTTATTCACAACATCAGACTTGTGATCAATAGCTGGGAGAGTGTTGCCAGAAATAGTCCTGCCCTGGGAAACGCTTCCTGCTGCCTCAGAACAGGTTGTGCTCTGTCCTTCTGCAGTTTCTCCTGGATTTTATCTCCGAGTACACAGAGAAGAAGCAAAGCTGCCTGACTCTGGTGTAGCCGTGCTGTGAATCAGGCCAGAAGCACCAAAATCACCAACACCCAGCACCCCCTGTGTATTTCTGACAGGGATGAATCCCTCCTCCCGTTCCCCCACTTGCACAAGAATTCACACAGCCTCTTGATGAACCGGATGGGAAATCGATCCAGCTGGAGAAGCAAAGATCCACATCCCCATTCCAACACAAAAAAGGCTCTCCCAGCCAGATTGCTGCTCAGTCTGCGCTGTGTGCAGACAGGACAAAGTGCTGAGTTCTGCCTGAAGCAACCCAGCCTGGGAATGCGACACAGTCTGAGGCTCCACCTGGAAACAATTTTCCCCCCATCCCCTTTTCCCTCTCTCTTTCCCTGCAGCGTGCCTTGGTTCCCCTGTGCAGTACCACAAACAGCTTCACAAGCACGGAGCAGGGACCACTCCTGTGCCCAGGGCTGGGGAGAGCTGGGGCTGCTGCCAAGGAAAAGTCTTTGCAACTGCTGCCAACTAATCAGGTAAATGCTTCCAGCCTGCCCAGGCCAAGCTGTGTCCTTTGCTATTCTCCAAATATTTATGTCTTTGTGAAACACATAAACATTTCATCAGAGGTCTCTTATTCCCAGCATTTCATGCGAAGTTGTTGTTTCCATGCTCCTAAACCCCCTTCAATATGACTAATTCACACTGGGGGAGTTCTTGACTTGCCTTACCAGAGTCACAGAGCCCCAGAACCCAATCCAGAGATCCAAATCCCCAGAATCCAGCCCCCAGATCCACATCCAGGCAGGGAAAAAGTGGGAAGTGGTGACAGAAACTTCTGCACTATTGTGTGCTCCCTACCTGCAGATGAAGATTCTTATTCCTCTTTTTCCTTCTTTTTTCCCCCCTCCCTCCATCAAAAAGTGTTTGCCTCTGAACTTTCTAAAAGGAACAAAAACACAGGAGCAGTTTGGGAAGTTTATGTAAATCAGCCAGTGAATGTAAATTTAGTCATTCACTTCATGTAAATTCAGCTGGTAAAAGGCAGTTTGGTGTTTCCTCTACTAATTACTAAGAATTTACACACTTAGTAAATCTCATCTTAAAATTCTGAGCTCCCCACTGATCTACACCAGCAAACACATCAGAATCTTCCCAGTTAGGATGAGTAATTGAGGAGTTGAATTATTCAGCATTGTGTGGTCTGTGGCAGCCGGGAGATAAAATTCCCAAGTCTCTGTTCCTTCATTTACTTTCTGCAAAAAGCCTTCCCTTGGTAATTTTAGAGCTCAGAGCATGGCAGTACATAGTAAGTTCCAGCTAAATAGCACACTCCCCAAAAGTTTGCTGTTTCCTTAATGTTCATGAATATTTCAGGAACTCTGCTGGGAGGTTTCGGTGCATTTCAGGACAGTGATTCTGGGTTTCTCTTCTGCCTGCACAGGAAATGTGGCTGGACTGTGCCACACTCTGCATTATTCTTTTAGCCAGGATTTATTGCTATAACAGAACCAGATCCCCTGAAAATATATGAAAATATAATCCTTGACATGAGATGGGCACAATTTTTGGCTGTTGTGAGAGCAGAGTTCTCTCTAGAAATTAATTCATTTCCTTAAACCATGAGTAGTGCTGGAGTTAAGAAATAGAGTTTGCTTTTCTTACCCTTTCAGCTCATTGTTTTCCACTGCTTGAACTGGTAAAAACACTTGGATAAAAATCTGAAATAACAGCAACACACAAGATCAGTCTTTTCCAGCTGAAATTTGATTTCTTGTAAAAAAACTACAGTGATTTGCATCAGCATGTGGTATAATTTGGGAAATACTCAATTGTGGTACAAGTGTATTTAAAGTATTTAAATGTATTGTTTCATTTCTCTTTTTTTGCTTATATTGGTGAATTTTTAATATGCCATAAGGAGTCTTAAAAATAATGTCCTGTTTAACAAATAGATTTGCAGGTCTGTGTTCTGAGAAAGCTGAATGAGCACTTAAATGACATAAAAAATTCGTGTCAGGGTTTACAACACGTGCTTATCCTGAGTGCTTTGCCTTTAAAGAAATGCTGACAGCAAACCAAGGAAATTATTCAAATTTTAAAAACCCAGAATGTGAGAGAAGCCAATAATAAAAATTATCTGGATCATTTCCTTCTGCAGTTAGAGCAGAGAGCTCACAGAACCTGAGCTCTGGTGAACCCCAACATGGGACTGTGACCTGACAGCTGCTGTGGGTGGGTTTGCACAAAACCCATGGAATTTTCAGGTTGGAAAAGACCCTAAATAGGGAGCTGGGAGTGGAGTGCAGTGGGGGCAGTGAGGCTGAGGGCTCACCAATCACCCAGACTGCTGGGTAAGAGCAGGAATCCCTGTCTGGGACTGGAGACCACAGATTATTCCCCTTAAACTGTCCCTCTGCCTCATTAACTGCCTCAGCCTGGGTAAAACGAGGATGGCAGGACCCTCAAATGCAGAGTCCTTTCAGCACCCAGTGTTTGTGTCCCAGCTCAGTGAAATGCTGCTGGAACAGTCACAGGGACAGCAATTTACTGCTCCAGTTCCAAGGCACTTCCCTGCCCAGGGACACGGAGCTGTAATCAGAACTCCTGATTACAGGTGGATTCTTCTGTGCCAGCTGCACTCTGATGCTGCCAGGGATCCCCCCTCGAGGTTTGGGATGTGCCTGTGCCTCCTGGCCAGTCTGAAATCTGTGAATTCAGGGACTGTGCTGGCTGGGGGAGCAGGAGGTTCCCTGACTGGGATATGTCTCCAGGGATGGAAAGCTCCAAGGAACACAGCTCAGTAACTGCTTCAGCCACCCCACCTCCAACCAGCTGCTCTTGGAGTACAAGCCCACACTTGGGCTCAGATGGAAAATGTCTAATAAGAAAAGCATTTTTCTTTCTAATTTCTTTCCTGTTTAATGCACACATTTTTATTGAGAGGACAAAAGCCCTGACTTGCTAATTTTAATTGAGTCCCCAGTCTGTGGGGCAGCTTGCCTTGATTACATTGTACAAAATTACTCATCCTGGACAGATCCTTCTCTTTATTTTCTCCTCCAAGAGCCAAAATATGATATTGCTTGGCAAGAGGAATGTGCATCTAAAATGTCAAATTACAGCTTGTAAGTATTACAGGACAGTTTTGGCTGTAGCCCTTTGTGACTGTTCCAAAAGAGATTTCTCTTTCTAGGAGATCCTAAAACCTAATCCATGCTTCATGTTTGGGTTTAGGTGGCATTTTGGGCATGTATTGCTATGGTTGAACTTGAAATTTCTAATTTCTGCAGACTTGCAAAGTTTCAGATTGCATGAACTCATAACTCCATGTGTACACACAGCGCAGACATTGAGAGCTACAGATCATTTCTTCCCAAATCCAAAATAGCCACCTACTAAATGCACATTATTTAACATAACAGAAGAATAAAATGAGGTTCATATTGGTCAGCTTTTCATCTGAAGACAGCACAGGAACTTGATTAAATCTCTGTCATTAATTGACTGATATCAGCATTCACTAAAATTTAATGAGAGCCTGTTCCTTGGTGTTACAATTCTAAACCAGGTGCCCCAGTACAAACACTCAGGCCCCTGGAGTTCACTTTTCATGGGAATATGAAGAAATGGCTTTGTTTTAATTTAATTTTATTTTTAGTTTAGCATCTGCTAGTTTGGTCTTCGGTGCTAAATTTGCAATAGATTGGATTAATGGAAATATAAAGGCTTAACAGAGAAATGGAATTCAGTCTTTGTATTCTGAACATGGATGTGAGTGATGGAACCATGAAGATTTTGCTATAAATGTTTGTGCAATTCAGATTTTACTTTTGCTGTGCTAAGACAGGGTGCTGGACATAATTTTAAATGTTAACATGCCCATATCTGTTAGCAGTACAAGTTCCATTGCTTGCTTTGGAGGAGGTCATGCTGCAGGGAAAGGCAGATTCCAGCCTGGAGGGATGCCTGAAGCCATCCTGATATCCCATGTTCCTGCCTGTGGGGCCTGCTGGGAAACCTGGCTTTTTATAAATGGATTTTGTGGAGGTGAGAGGCACTGATGGGTGCAGGGGGAGCGTTAGGAGTGGTTTTGATGAGACAAAACTTACGGGCCTCCAGATGATTGCTCAATCAAACTGAAGGATTCAAGCAGAGCTGCTCCTGCTGCCAGATGATCATTATGTTATGGAAGAGGTTTGGATGGAAGAACTTGGGAATTCAGTGATAGAGTAATGATGAATCCTCCCCAGACTTGTCAGATATCCCATGGCAGGAACTCTGCCTTTTTGCTGATGATTGAAAAAGACATCTTGGCAGACCCAAATCAAAGACTTCCACAGCTTTGGAGGGCTTGAGCCTTTTAACCACATGGTAATTATAAAGACTATAAATAACACTGAAAAATCCAGTACAAACAGCCCTCAATAAATTATTTTAATGTGCTGTTATTGGCCCCCTCCTTCAGGATATCACAAGTCTGCGCAGTCAGTCTGACAGGCTGAAATGTGCTCTGTCAAATCAACAGCTCAGCTGTCTTACAGACTGAGGGAAGCCTTGATTCTCTGTTTGTAGATGTGGCATTTGGGGACATGGGGCAGTTCTGGGTGAGCAGCTAGACTCGATGCTCTCAGAGATTTTCCAACCAAAACCATTCTGTGGTCCCATCAAAGCTTCACCCAGTGTGAGGAAAGTTTTGTCACCTGAAAGGATATTAGGGAAGAGCCATCAGAAGAGTTGTCTGAACTGTTCTCTCCATGTTTTGTCAGATGAAAATGACTCCAGGAACCCAAGAATTGTGGCTTTTCTTGGCCATTTCCTTGCTGAGGGAGCCCAGGACAGCTGAGTGCAGACAGTGGCTCTGAAGGACCTAAGCTGGGCAGTGTCACCCACCCAGTGCTGCTCTGGTGGTCACAGCTTGGACTCAGTGCTCTTGAAGGTACTTTCCAGCCTCAGTTAATCTGGGATTCTGTGAAATATAATTATGTCTAGATCTGAGTTCCCAGATGTAGGAACAGTGGCAAAATTCAGCTTTCCTGCCTCCTAATCAGTGATGAATGTTTGCCTTGGAAACCTCTCCAAGTATTTACACTCTGGAGCGGGGCTGCTTCAGCTGGAACACTGCAGACCTGGGGATTTTCTTCCTACTCCCAGCTGCTGTGGTCATTACCAGGTGTAAATCTCTGTCTGCTCACCAATCTCAACCCTCCATGATTGTTTTGATGTGTGCCACATTTGAGTATCTTTCCAAACCACGGAAAAGGTTTTTCCATTTTCCGAACAGAAAACGTCCCCCACTATCTGTGTGCTGGAAATGACAAAAAACACTCTTTTCCTCTTCAGTGAGAAAATGTTCCATGTTATCAGTATTTGCAGGAGAACAGAACTAAGAATTTACCTTTCAAAGCAATCCATACTGAGAAGTAAGCAGGTCCTTTGAACACTTTTAATTATCTTTAAACTGCACATTGGAGCATCTTTGTAATGTTTTAGGTGTACAAAACAAACAAGAACCAGCATCAAGTAACACCAATACCCACCCTGAAAACAGAGCTCACTGTCCCAAAACTTAGGAGTGTGTGGAAACCCTGCTGAGCCCTTACTGCACCTTCAGGCAGCAAAATCCCTCTGAAAATCTGGGCTTTAGGCCCAACCCTGCCAAGAGTTCTCTGTGGAAAGCTCCTCCTCCTGCCTGGGGCTGACCCTGGCACAGCTCTTGTAAAGGCTCAGCTTTCCAAACAGCCTAAAGCAGGCAGGAGAAAATAATGTCAGTAGTGGCAAATAGATGAGTTCCCAGATGATTGATTCAGATCCTTTCAGAGACAGGAATTCTGATTTGTGAACAGCTGGAAAGAACTGCTGGCTCCTCTCTGGTGCCAGTCTGTGTGTGGTCACTGTGGAATGTGCTCCATATGCCCTTTGGACACATGTCAAAAGTCACATGTCATTAATTTCTCCAGACTTTGCAATATTAAAGGTGTAGGAAGGTCATAGAAATGGAAAGTGCCTTATAAATGTGAAGAATTGCTTCCTGTGGTTTAGTTATTTTACTTTTTTCAATCCAGAATCTTTTCCTGATGGCATGATTTGAGCTCTACCTCTGAGATTCTTGTCCCAGCAATAAATGGCTTGGAACAAAAGGGACATTTAACAGAAGATTGCACCGTGTAGCTTTTGTAGAGCCATTGAAGGCAGATTGGATGTAGTGGCACTCGTGGCTCCAACGATGCTGCCCAGAGCAGCTGTGGCTGCCCTGGATCCCTGGAAGTGTCCAAAGCCAGGTTGGAGGGGGATTGGAGCACTCTGGGGCAGTGGAAGGTGTCTCTGCCCATGGCATGGGTTTAATTCACTGGGTTAAATTCACTGGATGAATTTAAGGCCCCTTCCACCCCAAACCATTCCAGGATTCTGTTTGGTCACTCAGGTCCCTGCATTTGGATAAGCAGGACCTCAAAGAGTGGCTGGGACTTCTCTGACTCTCCTCGTCAGCAGTGCTTACAGACTATGAGGGAACAAACACAATTCCAAGACTTGTTCCATTCCCAACAGAGAAAAGAGCAAAAATCATCACTCAGAATCAACACTGTGTCAGACAGACATCCAAAAAATTATTATTAGGTATTTCAAAAGAAGCATTTTTAATAGCAATTGTTCTATGTGGGATTTTTTTCTTTTTTTAATTTCAGTATGAAGTATTTGGTATTTGAAGTCTTTAATTGTGCTGGAAAAAAGCCCCTAAGAGGCTTTGATTTTTGGAAGCAAATCCATGTGACTGATCCGAGTGGGATCATAATGGCTACAAGGACCCGTCCATTAGGAGCTATTTTTAACAATGAAGTCACAACTGGAATGTGAAAGTAAAGCTAAGACTAAGCTACAAAAAGGTAAAACTCACAATACTCATAAAGATTAAACTGTCCTGCAGTTACAAAATAGCTAAAGTTGTTCCTGGTGCCTATATCCCAACCTATATTATCCCAAGTTACATTATTCCTAAACATCTACCAACAAAACTCCAAGTACGGACAGTGCTCCTACACTGAATGGTCAAGGTGTGTTGGAGTCCTTCCCAACTTTTTTTCCTGACCCTTTTTGCTTTAGTTCATTACTGGCTTGTGCTTCTACATCTTTGACCTGTCTTTCATTTTGTTCCTGTCTGTATTTTTGTTATCAGTTGTCTCCTTTCATGGCTTATTTGTCCTCAAGTGTTTTTGGCAACTTCCTGCCTAGTTTCAGCTGTACAGGATGATGTTCTGCATCCATCACTCCATGTGCAACAGGGAGCAGAGCATGGATCCTTGAGGTACCCAGTAAACAAAAACCAGAGATAGAATCCCAGACTGGTTTGGGTTGGGAGTGATCTTAAATCCCATCCAGTGCCACCCCTGGCATGGAGGGACACCTTCCACCATCCCAGACTGCTCCAATCCCCCTCCAACCTGGCCTTGGACACTTCCAGGGACCCAGGGGCAGCCACAGCTGCTCTGGGCACCCTGTGCCAGGGCCTGCCCACCCTCAATGTAAAAGTCTGCCTAATATCCGATCTAAATCTCCCCTCCTCCTTCAGTTTAAATCCACTTCTCCTTGTCCTGCTGCTAAAAGGTGATGGCAGGGGATGATGAGCTTGTTCTGGGCCATGCAAAGGACTCTGTGAGCACACAGAGCTCAGAGCAGGAGGCCAGCAGCTTCCAGAGGGTGAGATGGGTACACAGCATCCTCCTCTGGGAAATGGGGATAGATGGAGGGGAGCAGAACTGGGAAAACTGCTCGGTGTGAGCAGCTGCGGTGAATCAAAGTAGGGCTGGGGAAAGGACAGAGCATTGCCCAGAGCCATGGGGATGGGAGAGGAGTGGGGAAAACATGATGGTGAGCTCAGGCTGGAGAAGGCTCCAGGGAGAGCTCAGAGCCCCTNCGCCCCGGCCCGCACAGCCCCGCCAGCATGGCCGGGGCCATCATCGAGAACATGAGCACCCGCAAGCTCTGCATCGTCGGGGGCATCCTGCTCGTGCTCCAAGTCATCGCCTTCCTGGTGGGAGGGCTCATCGGTGAGTGCCGGGGGCCGCTGCCTTCCTCCTCCTCCTCCTCCCGCCGCTGCCCGCTTGTTTGGTGCTGG
>VXBC01014173.1:0-18095 GCA_013399945.1 Ploceus nigricollis
GGGGCCGGGCCGGGGGCGGCGGGAGCGCCGCGGTGTCCGCGGCAGCCCGAGGGGCCGGGGGCCCGTCCTGCTCGCTCGCTCCCCGCCCGCAGCGCTTTGTGTCTCGCTCTGTGTCCGGTCCAGTCCCGTCAGCGCGGATGAAGCCGCATGCTGGATATGGAGTGCCGGATTGTGCTGGAGTGGCTGCGAGTAAAGCTGCCACCCGTGCCGGGTTTGAGCGCTGCCGGGTGCGGGTTGGTGGCAGTCCGGCGCGTTCTCACACCGGCTGTCACATCTGCACCTCCGTGCCGCCACCTTGGCGCTCGGAGACAGGAGGTGACACCCGCTCAAAGCCGCTGAACAAGAGAGGCTCTGTGTCGTCCCTAAGTGTAAAGTGTAAGTCCGATGGGCCAGCCCTGCCTCAGCAGCTTTTGGTGCCCGGGTGAGACTGTGCATGCAGCAAGGTAATCTCAGTTTTTAATGTGAAAAATGAATGGGTGAGTCTGCCTGGTTTCTTAGGCGCCTAGTAAATAAAAAAATGCATGCTGATGCTATTTCACTTCTAATTGTTTGCAGTTCCTGTAACAAAATTTGAAGTGAGCTCAAATTTAGGTTCCATTTCCATGCAAAAGGAGAGGAGTATGTGGTTTCTGCCTGTTCTAAAGCAGCTGTGTCTTGTCTGGTTAAACACTTCTGATTTGGCAGACATGGCAAGCCAAGCCAGTGTAAACAGGCATGCCCTGGTTGTGATTTAACAGGTGTAGTCCGTGAGAATTTGTGGTCAGAACAGAGCCTTCCATGCAAGTGGGTACTGCTTCAAACTGGGGTGCATTACTGGGTTGAGAGGGAAGGGCGGCAATGAACCAGCGAGAAAGGTGTCTAATACCACTCGCAGCTGCATGTTGGTGATACCCATTTTTTGTTTCCTGGAGCTATCCCTACCTAATATGTAGTTCTGTCCATGGAGGGGTGTAAAATGGCATGGTGGTGGTATTTGTGAGTTGAGGTTTAGCTTTCCTTATTTTCATTGGCAGGTTACAAGTGGCTTCTTTCCAAGAGGAAAGATGTTGGAACACACATTTATGCTCTTTCTTTACCAAACACTAAGGTATTGGACGCATCAGTTGCTAAATCAACAAAGACAACAGAGGTTCCTGTCCTGGCATTTCTCTGAGGATTATTGTACTGCCAAATTCTCTTTATTTTCTTAGGAAGATGAGTGAATGCTTTCGTTTGCGGTTCATGTGATTGTTAGTCTTCAAGAAGTTTACAGAGGATGCTAATATCCTATCCCCTGTTTTCCTAAAAGGCCAAATGTAACCTCTTTAATCTCAAAAGTCTAATTTTTGCATGTAATCTTCAAGTTGGCTGCACAAAAGCCTGCTTGTTTCGTCTTTCACTCATTTGAAAGTCCAATTTCCTCCTTATGCTTAGTGTCAAAGGCTCCAAAGAGCTTAAATCATCAGCAGCTGTAATTGTAAACCCTAATATTAAGTTAATGTTTCATGTTACTTTTCTTCTGTTTATTTTTAGTAGAGAAATGTGGTATTCTTTCAGATCTTTATTCCCAGTATGAAATCTAGTGAAACTGTTAATAGGTTTTTCTCTAATGGTACTGTGTTGGTATATAACCATGCACATTAAGTACAGAATGCCATTAAGTAAACTAAAATAGACTTAAAAAAAAAAATCTCTACAGCACGTGTGTGTGGGGCCCTCTTGATTATACAGGCACAAGCTTATTGAGCCCTTACCAAGATGTTGACACTGGACTACTTTGTAGGCAAAGCCAAGCAGTCTGTTTTGGATTAATGCAAAATGCTTGTAATTCAATAGTAGATTGTTCTTTAGATATCAGAAATAGTCAAATCAGCTCTTGAACTCATAATTTGGTAACACTGAAGTTTCTGGTGTAGAACATTTGTGTTCCACAATTCCAAAGACTCTGTTAAACACCACACTAAATAGATTTAATTTTCATGCCCTAAGAATTCTGCTATCAATTTTTTGATGGCAGGCAAGTAGAAATCAAGCCAGTATTCCACCTGGGAAAATGTACTTGAACTAATTACCTCCTTGGCATAAGAAAGAAAACTGAAAAATATCTAAATAATTAAAATTCTTAAAATACTTAAAAGCCTTTGAAGCAGCAGCTGTTTTAACTGTAACTGTATTTTCAAGTTTTGAAAGGATGCTGTGGATTCTCATGTTGGTGCATTCAAAGCTAATAGGGCTCTTACAAAATCTCTCTGGTGGAAAGGAAAGAGGAAAGTCAGAGGAAGGTCTGTTTTCAAGAACAGTTTAAAGATACCCCTTTTGGAAGTTACAACAAGCATAAAACCTTTTCCCTAAGGGCTGAAGAGGGAGATGTGCCCTTGGAGCTCTTCAGTGATTTTCTGTGGTGTTGGGGAGAGTACAGCTGTCCATATATACATATATATGGGGATCACTTGTTCAGTATTTGGGGGATGTGAAGGTGAAATCAAGTGGCACTGTATGATGTAAGGCTGTGGTACTTATGTCTTACACTTTTGGTAGATGAAAAGAAAAGCTTATCTGTGATAGAATGAATGGGAACTGTGTTTGGAACAGGGTACTGGTGTGAAGGGGCCATGAACCTTGAGGGAGATGTCACTAAAATCACTTGAAAACCATGTAATATTATGGAACTATTTTCAAAAGCTGTATGAGATTTAATTCAAAGAAAATGCTTATAACCTATGTATATTCTGGATTAAATATGAGTAGATGAAAGTCAGGTTGTGGAAATGGTAGTTCTCAAAGCTGTGTGCCAGATGAAGGGGTGCATCTGTGAGTGAGACTTCTGAGTGCTTCAGCCCTTCAGAGGGAGGCAGTTCTCACCCAGTAGTGTTTATATTATAATTAGACAAAGGATAGGAGGACAAAACTGAAGGAAGAAAGTATTTAAGATTGCTTAAAGTCAAATGGCAGGCTTTAAAAAAATCTGGCTGCACAATAATTTGATTCCTACTCATAGCTCCTCTCCATCAGATCAAGCTGCAGAATGGTTAAGAAGCAATCTTCAGGGCCCTGAGCAGCTGGTGCTCTGCAGTGCCAAGGGTGGGGCCTGTTGTGTCAGCTGAGAGTTCTTTTGTTGTGTTTTTCTTTTAAACACAGTTTGCTGGCTGCTTTGCCAATTCTGGGTGACAATTTGTACGTACAGGATCCAGTGTGGAGCTGCGGGCGCCACTCGTGACCTGTGGTGGGCACAGACCTGGGCATGTTGTGTGCTGGCCAAATACAGCACAAAACCCAGCATGGAAATGAATAGTCTAAGGAAAGGTGTCCTGGTTCACAGCAGGGGACTTGGAACTAGATCAGCTTTAAGATCCCTTCCAATCCAAGCCATTCTATGATTCTGTGATGTTCTGAACACAAGGAGGTATTCTGAGGCACGGCTTCATCCTCGGTTGTGCTTTGGATGGGCTGGCTCTGTCTAAACAAGCCCCAGTTACCTGGGCAGTTGCATATGAATAAGACTTCCAGCAGCAGAGAAGCCTAATAGAAATTACATTCTCAGGTGACCTCAGGCATAGCAGATATGTCCTGTTAATATCAATCAATGATGTTAACTCATCTCTTGACACTACTTTCATATATTCCTGTGTGAAGTGGAGCGTTTTCATGAGCTGTAGTAATTCCCTGCTGAAAATTCCTTGCAGCTTGTAAGTGTTACCAAGGCAGTACATTTCTTCCTGAGTGGTCCTTAAATAATCAGGTCATTGCATCCTGTCTGCTCAGCCTGCTCACTCTTCAGCAGCACCTGGGGGCTTCAGTGCAACTGAAATCTCCAGGGTGAGGTCACATAAAGAGAGAGTGCAATTAAGGATATTTCGATGAGTTGTTGAACTGTCCTTTCTCTCACAGTGAAATACACCTTGCCAGAAAGCACAGACAAATTAACTGCATTTAATGCCTTTGATAGCCAGGCCTGGGCAAGCATTGAAGGTGGCACAGGAGGTGCCATAGAACCATCAATTACAGTTTTTTTCATGCTTGCAAGCTGCTATACCCCTTATCTTTTTGGTCCATTGCAGCAGTAAGTGCTGGCATGACAAGGGCTTGCCAAACATCTACAGTGTAAAAACCAGAGTGCTTATAAAAGCTTGCACTTGAGATAGCCATCAGTATGTGTGAGGTTCTTTCTGTGAAAAGTATGAATGTGCTTATAATTTGGTTTATCAAAAACATTGATTCTGAAAGTAATTTGGAAATGTTGATTTGTGTTTTACTTTTGTCTCCTTGTCTGACAGTTGAAATGAGTAGTTAGAAATGAACATCGCTGAAATATGGGATTCTTTCACTCTAGAGCTATGAATGGAATAGGTACTGATGGTCAAATTTGTGGCTGATGAAGGTGCATGGAGCAAGATTTGGCAAGTTCTTGTGTTGGCATTCAGTTGAATAAGCCACTGGTTTGAAAATTCACACTCCATACACATTTTACATATAGCCTTAGGCAAGCTGCTTAGACTTACTTAGCACAGTTTGGAGGTGGGCATGAGCTTAAGCCCGCACTGAGCTGTTCTGCTGTTTGTTGCTAAACAGGAGTATCTTTGTTGGGAGAGACTGCTCCCAAAGCACGGGTCCAGAGTCCAGCATTGTGATTGTTTGGAGTGGAAAGCAGTGAAGAGGCAACCAAAACACCCATCCTTCCCTCCCTGCACCCCCATCACACTACTAATTTTTTGTCCAAAAAGCATATCAGTAATCTAATACTTCATGAAATCCTGATATGTAGTGCATTGTAATACAGACTCTAATTTAATATTGTCAGTCTTTCCTGGTACTTATGTAAAACTTCTGAAACTGTAAGTGTGTTTTCCCTGACTGGGGTAACAAGTTACATGTTCCTCTAAATACTTGGCTAATTTTTCAGCTTCCAAAATGGCTGTGTTTTGGTTGTTTTGAGTTTTTTTTCTTTGAATTTGCTGTTTCAAGTTATGTGAAAAATCACAGTGTCTTTGTATCACCCATTTCACAAGGCATTCACTTAATTTTTTTTAATGCAGTAAATTAACATCTCAGCATACAGGACATGGCTGGCACTTCCCTGCCACTATTTCTAACTATTGATTGTATCTAAAGGGTACTGTTAAGTTTGTTCAAACTGAAAATTTGTGCTGCAGTACCTTGAAAACAGCTCTAAATTGAGGGTTTTAAATTTAACTATTTTGATCTTTCCTGTAACTTGAAATAGCCACTTAAGATCTCTGCCTGAGTTTGAAACCACTTTGTCTCTTTGACTTGTCATTTGGCACATCTTCACAGGAAGAGAGAAAGGATTTTTGTATTTCTTGAGAGATCCAAGGAAAAAATTAGGTTTCCCCAAGTTAATACATATTGCAAGCACAGCTTTGCCAGTGTTTTCCATTGATATGCCTGAACAATCTTGACAAGATTTTGTTGTGACTGAGGAAATAAATGGTATCTTTGGCATGTGCATAACACAGAAATGTGGAAGGAGTAGTTACACAGAGAGTAAAGCTCTGTCAAATGCAGCATCAGGATAAGAAATCCTTCCCCAATCCACCATTACCTCTAAATGATGTTTCTTTGCAGCTGCAGGAATTTTTCCGGAGAGAAATGTCTAAAATTACACTTCTTCATTTCTCTGAAGGTGGAGGGAGAATGCATTTGGACTGGGAGCATGTTAAGAGCCTGCTAGTAGCTTGCAAAAGTGAGTCTGTCCAAATACCCTGGTGCTGGGCTACTGTCAAAATGAATTTTTTCTCCTGAAAGGCTTATTTGGAGAGAAAGTGTTGCTTGTGAGTTTTGGTTTGTTTCCTAAACACAAGTTACTGGGCTGGCTGGCTGGCCCTTATCATCAGCCCTCTTGATTTTATTTTTAGTGCTGTTTTTGTGTTTTTCCTCTAGCACCTAGCAGATGCTACCTTGAAAAAGCAGCTACTTTGCCTTCCTTCACCCTGTCATTCTTCTCAGCAGTATCTCCTAATTTGATTGCTTTTGGGAGCTGTGCATTCCCTCCAGGAAGCATTAGGCAGCTCTGGCCTGTTGCTGGTCCTGGTGGACTCTGTATTCTCCCCATGGCTGTCCTGGGCCCCCTCCTACCCATCCCTGCTGCCTCATTCCTGGCCTACAAGTCCTTGGGCAGGATCCTTTGCCTCAGTCCTTGTTCAGGTCCAGACCCTGGCCAGGGCTCCCAGGCATGTCTGCAGTGTGGGGGAGATTTCCAAAATCCCTTTCTCCCAAACCTATTTTGCACTGCTGGAAATATCCCCTCTTTTCTCACCCTGGGCAGCAGTTTTCAGCTCTTTGCTACTCTCCTGCTTGTGTATTTTAACTTAACCTCTGGACTTTGCGGTGGGCTGCCCAGCTGTCCTGCCTTCCCCTGGGTGAGCATCGCTGGCTGTGAGTTAACAGGGTGGTTTCCATGGGATCACAAGCCTCTGGAGGGAGGGAAGCCTGCTAGTGAGCCAGATCAGGAGATGATTCACATGAATTTTTCTTGGATGTTCTCCCGTGCCCTCTTGTGCTATTTGATGTGAAATAAGCACTGAGGGTGGGACCCATCTTGCTGCCCTGGATGGTGCTGTCTCTCCCAGCCTTCTGCACGTCTTCACTGCTCTAGTTTTGGCTGTTGAGCATTGGCTCAGCATTTGGGAAGAGCTGCCGTCCCCTCCTGGCAGCATGCAGGGCAAATTACAGGCTGGGAGAGGGAAACACCTCCAGCCATGTCAGAGTCCTGAGCTTCTGCCAGCCTGTGCAGCTCAAGCTGGGGGTGGCTGGACATTTTTGGCAAAGGTTTTTGCCATTTGAGCAGCTAGAGTTTGTATAACTTCATGCTTTTTTCCTTGGTCAGTGGAAATATGTCTTCAGCTAAGGACAGATGACATCTCTGGGGTTCAGGTGGACTGCTCTAAAAGACCCAAGTTTTGCTGCCTGATGCATAGACCTGAAAAACAAAGAATGCTTAAAATTTTGTGTTTTTTGGGTTGTTCTTGTGGGACACTAGCAGGTCATTATGAGCTGTTTTTGAGGAGAGAAAAGAAGACCCACAACTGAAACCTGCAGGATGTATATCATGAAGATTCTTGATTGCATTCATTTGTTTGAAACTGATGAGTAAATATCTCCATATGGGTATACATCTTTGATTTGTATAGTCTTTGATTTGTGATGTGCAGCTGTGTCCTTCAGGGAGACACAGAAGAAACTTCTGCAGCTTTGCAGTAAGATTAATAACATTAAATTTTATGTTAGTGCTATCACTTGCTTCAGATCTTGCAGTAGATAAAAATATGCATGTGTGAGAGTACTGCACATGTGCAGATTGGATTATTTACAAGTTTTATAAGTTGATCTTGTTTTGAAGATTCTGAAATTACTGTGGTGTTGATATGGAAGGAAACCCTTTCCTGTTGTGCAAAATTTTAAATTTGTCACAACTCTGAAGACACACATTTCGTTATAATTTGAGCAGCATGATTGAAGACATCTGATTTTTTTCTTCCCATCTTCTCGCCCTCTTCTTGTTCTTTTGAGGAGATGCCATTGTTATTTAGGGTACTGGGTTTAGATGTGTTGCACACACATTCACTAAGAATAGCACTGCAGTTTGGAAGTAGTGCTGTATTCAGGCTTTGGCAGCCATGCCATGTTGTGCTGCATGGTTTACCCAAAGCCTGCACTTAACCAGCGTGGGCTGGCAACATGATTCACTCAGCAAAGTCTGTCTCCTTTTAGGCTATGTCAAGAGAGTTTTAACCTGCCAGAATCTGTGGTCCATCCTGGTGTCCCTCAGAGGTCTTTTGTCAGGCTTCCTGATGCTGACTGGCCAGATTGGGGTAGATGCTGCTTCCGGCTCCTGCCTCAGTTAAATTGTGAGCCTGTGCCTGTTGGAGTTTTCTTTAGGGTTGTCAACTTCAGGGCAATGCACTCAAATATAATTACTCAATTCGAGTCTGCTTGTCTTGAGTCCATCCGTTGTGGCTTTCTAGTTATATATACTGTGTGATTTGTTAGTAAAAGAGCCCAAAATTAACATGCCTCTGTACAGCTGTTCCTGAAGATTAAAATCATGTTGGCTTGTAGACATTCCCTGTTCTGAACTGCCCAGGGACAGATACCAGAAACATTATACCTGGCACTGAGTTACAGTCACAGTGAAATGTGTAAATAAGAAAACCATTCCAACAAATAATATAAAGGTCTTTCCCATACTTTTCTGGGAAAGGAGTGGATGTAAGTGCCCTGTGCTGAAAGCAGGTACCTTTCCTATTACTGTAGTAAGAAAAAAAACAGATGACTTGCTGAAGGTGTTTCTTGTGAAGGCATCTGACTGGTAGTTTGCTTCAGCTTTGCAGCACTGATTTCTTTTTTGTCACATTAAAACAGTTGTTTGGCCTCTGTCTGCATCCCCTTTGTAATATGGTTTGTCCAGAGAACTTTGGCTGAAAACATTGATTCAGCTGCAGTTATTGCCATTGCATGTGCAGTGCACCATATCGAGTAACACCATGTGTGTGTATTTAGTAATGGAAATGCTACAGGTGGCTTTTGTGTCTCTTTGGAGTTGAAAAGGGGTGACCTGGACCTGGTTGTGGCTCTGGGCATTCCTGTGTGCTCTTCTGGCTTGTCTTTCCATTGCTCTCCTTACTGCTTCAGTTAATGCTTCTGGATGTGCATCCATTTTGGTCGGTGTTGGGAACAATATTTTGAGTTTCTTGTTGGTACCTGACATTTATTATGATGAGGTAGGAAATACTTGTCTGGGAGGAACAGGAGATAACTATAACTGGAAACTTACTTTGACTTAGAGTTTAGGGAAATTTCCAATCAAATACATCAAATCCTGAGTGTTTCTTTAATAAAGGAAGGCAGCATTTGTAGGAGTGCCAGCAGTGCTGTTGGTGTATCACTGATGCCTCTGTTTCACCAGCCCTCTGGAAGCTTGCTGTGTTTGACTGTCTGACAGCTTGTCATCTTTTTGGAAATTGGAACATCTGAATTGTGTTTTGGCTCTGTTTTTAGGATAAATGTTTCTGATTGGGGATTCTGTACCTCTCTCCAAATGCATGTCAAAACCAAGAATATTAAACTGTACCTTTAGATGTCTCCAAGGCATTTCAGACCTCTTAGATACCAGTAACAGCATGAGACACACACTTACAGCCCTTTAAGTTATTTTGTTTTATTCTTATCCAAACCCATTCTTTTGCAATATTTTTGTCTGCCATATTGTAGGCAAATCATTAATATGTGTCATACTTAAAAAATCACTCAGACATTTTAGCAATAATATGCATTAAAAGCCATAAATATTTTTGTGCGTAATAAAAGGCAACTTTTAACTCTGCAGAAAGATAATATTGATTTATAGCTCATTTCCCTATTGGAAAAGTAAATTGGTTTGCCAAAACAGGTCAGTCCAAAGGAATTGAAAGTAACTTCTCCGAGTTAGAAAATATTTCCCTATTTGTAAGCCCATCACAAGGAGTATGGGCATAGATTTATTTGCAGTGGGTGAATGTTGTCTCTAAAGTACAACCCTGGTCTCTGTTTACTCTTCTGCCATTAACAAAGCTTCTCTTACTGCACAGACCACAAGAAGGTGGGACAGGGAACAGAACAGAAAAAAATCAAGCTTGTCGTATGTGACACATGAGAATAAAATAAAGTATTAATAATGGATTTTGTGGTGTAGATGGTGTTCAAGGTTCCAGTTCACAGGAAGCCATGCTTTCCAAAATGGTCTTGGCCTTTTTTGTATGAAGGCACTGTGGTAAGTGGGGCTGACAAAATGTTAGAAGTGCACAAAGGGAAAACAAAAGTAAGACCTAATGGCTGCAAAGATCAGTAATTTAAATAAAGTTCACCTGGCAAGCCCTGGGCACCAGTTCCATTCAACAAACTCCTCATCCTCCTCCCAAGCCCTTTTCAGAGCTGATGCAGCAACTCATGTTTTGTATTATAAACATTACTTTTAAAACCATGCTGTTCAATTCCTCATCACCTCTCATTTCCAATGTGGAAAGAGCTGTGAGGAATCCCTGCCACTGCAGTGAGGCACTTTCTCTGTGTGTTTGAGCAGGGCAGGGGAAAGCTTGGCAGGCACCACGGTGCACAGCAACTCACAAGTTCAGACAGGACTGCAGCTCTTCTGGGCTTTTACTTGTCAGCCACCTGCAATGAGAGCGTTCCAGCCCTGTAACAGACTCCTGAAAAACTCTGACAGCTGGAGCAAGCTCACATCAGGCAGCTCAGCTCCTTGCCAAGGCAGAGGGCTGTTGAGGGATGGTTCAAACAAGCTGTACTATATCTGCTTTTCCCCAGAAAATGTTTCCTGTTCCCAGAGTGAGCTGGGCTACTGTCAGGTGTTGCTGGAGGTTGCCCTTCGGCTGTTTTCTTAGTGTCAGATGTTGAATTTGTCTCAGGTTGCTGTTAAATCCTTACAAATGAGAGCCTGTGACTGCACAGGGGCAGAGTGGCAAGAGGCAAGTGCCTGGGGAGCTGCCATGTGCAGCTTGTCTGACCCTTTGCCTTCTGCCAGGACATCCTGCCAAACACAACATCCCATTTTCCTCGATGTAATGAGGCCAGTACAGGTCTGTGATAATAGCAGCAAGGGAGTGGTGCTGATTGTCTTTTGCACACAAGACACACTACACTGTGGAACTGACTGTAAAGTATGTTTCTAATTTTTTTGTGTGTTATAGTAACATTTTGTAAGAGGGGAAACTTTAAATCATGGAAAGGAATCAACTCAGAAGCACATTTTTACATGGGCAACTCTGTGTATCCTTTGGTTATTTGTTCTGTCTGCAATGGAAATCCATGTCAAATCTTGGAGCATTTTTAATGACATGGGTTCAGATTTGCAAAGGGAAGGTGAGAGCATTGCATCCAGGAACATGAGCACTTGATTTTATGTTTGTGTCTGGGTGGTCCAACTCATCATGGCTTTTTGCAAAACCTATGTAGGTTCCTCAGTTGAAGAGGTTATTTTTCTATGAAATGTTGTACCTGGTTGAGATACATAGGAAACTGCAAAATTGATATTTTTCAATTATTTAAAAAAAAGGCGGGGGAGGGATTCAAATTTCTCTTTTCTACACAGAAGACTTCAGGGTAAGGTCTGTCCTGATTCTGTGAGGGCTGATAGTGGGACAGGGATCTCCCCCAGCTGCCCAGAGGCATGAGCAGAGCTGGGACAGGGATCAGCTCTGGCTACAAGGACAGGGGCACCCCGAGGCCAAGCCCCTGTCAGCGCTGGAGCTGCTGTGAGCATTATGGCTAGTGATACATATCACATGTTTGGGTAAAATTCCACATTATTTCCAGTGTATTAACTCTCTGTCACAATTTAGGCAGTGGTTTCATTTTTCCATGAGAACTTTTACTAGCTTTGTACGTTTTTTGTGAATTATTTCTCCCCCAGTGTGTTTGACATGCTCCTTTTTACATCCATATCTCTGGTCCACATGGCAGATTTGCAGGTTGTCAGTCTGCTTTTAATGGCAAGCCCTGAAACCTCACAAGTCAATTTCTCAGACTTCGATGCTTCTGTGAGGAGGAAACAGTGAGAAATACAATGGCATCTCAATCCTGCCATTCTGAGGCAAACACCTGATCTTTGGTGTATGTTTTCAGTGTCTTTGACTAGTGTAATATTTTGACACTCAGAAGAAACTGGTGTAACACGAATACCAAGTCTATACATCTGTTATTTAAAAATATCTGTACTGTTACAAGTTTCTCTTGTTTTGTTTTTGCTTTTTTTTCTGACAGTCTTTAGTTGTCATCTTAAGGATGTTTATGAAACTTGAGAATTTTTTCAGTACTAAACTGATTTTGTGGAAACGAAAATTCATAGAACTGACTATTAAAGGATAATATCCTAATTATGTTAAGTGAACTTTGACCTTGGTAATTTGAAGCTGTCTGCCAGCTTTGCTTGCTGCAGCTGGTCATTCCTGCCAGATGATGTTCTTCAATCCCTACATATCAGCCTGCCCTTAATGAAAGGGACCCAGAGCATGGCCATCCTTAGGTATCACAGCTGCACCAAACACAGCACAACTTCACATTTCCCTGCTTAGCCCTGCAGCTTCCCAGCACGCTCTGTCCTGATGTCAGGAGGCTGGGGCTGGACCTGCCACTTCATTTTTAGAAGCTGAAGGAAACAGGGCATCATCATCCTTGCTGAGGACCATGGTGCTGGCCATACCTTTTGTAAAACCTACAAGCTGGCCATGTCCATGTTCCTCTTCTTTCCAAACAGAGGGTTCTTTTAGGGTTCTGTTTTAGCTGCTTCAGTCACCTCTCCTGTAGTGGCAGTGGATTTTACCAGGCACCTCTCCTGTTTCTGGTAGTGGCAGTGGATTTTCCATAGCCCTTTTCCCTCTCCTGAATAGGCAGGGTGTAATTCTGGAAACATGGCCTCAGTGTGTTGAGGTCATTAAGTTTGTTTAAGTTATTATATTGGTGTTGCCAGGTCTCCTTTTGCCTTAAACCAGCAGTTAGGGTTCCAAAGACAGAGGAAATTGAATATTATTTTGATTTCTTTTTATTTACTTTCTAGTTTGGGGCATTTGCAGGTTCTGAGCATTGTCTTTGGCACTACGGCTACGTGTGTATGTATGTGTGTGTGTGTGTGTGTATACAGATATATATATAGATAAATGGATAAAGAATCATAGAATATCCTAAATGGGAAAGGACCCACTAGGATCATCAAAGTTCAGCTCCTGGCTCTGCACAGGGCAGCCCAAAGAGCCACACCTGACAGCATTATCCAAATGTTTCTTGAGCTCTGCCAGGCTGGTGCTGTGCCCACTGCCCTGGGGAGCCTGTTCCAGTGCCCAACCACCCTCTGGGGGAAGAAACTTTTCCTAATACCCAATCTAAACCTGCCCTGACACAACTTCAGGCCATTCCCTCGGGTCCTGTCACTGTCACCACAGAGCAGAGATCAGTGCCTGCCCCGCCTCAAGCCCTCAGCCTCTCCTCACACAGCTTCACCTCAAGGCCCTTCTCCATCTTTGTAGCCTCCTTTGGTTGTTCTCTAATAGCTTTGTATCTTGTTTATATTGTGGTGCCCAAGCAGTGTGTATCATCAGTGAAGCTGGATCTTCTAAGCCAATATCCTCTCACATGACCTTGGTAACTACTCTTTCAGAAGGAAATTTGTTTACTCTCTTCATTTTGATGGGGAGAACATCCTTCTGATAGGGATTTGCCACTGACATGAATACTAATGAAAAAAGAGCAAGTGCTTGGAGGGACTGTCTCAAATACTCCTTTAAAATCTAATCAGCATTATTTTTTACTGGCTCTGTGAAAAGAACTTTTGACTCTACCTTAGGATGTGATTAACATTGATTATTTTAAACAGAAGGAGCAAGCTGCTTCTCATAAATTGGTTTATACAACTTCTGTGCTTTTGGCTATATTAAATACTGTTTGTGGTGAGGCTGTTTTTAATGCTATTCTTTGTAAAAAACTTAGTAAAAAAGTTAAATTCCTATCTCCTGAGTCTTGACAGCAGTTGCTTACTTTTTCCTTCAAGTATTGGTTTGCTATTAAATTTGAAGCTCCTTTACATCTTCTTTTGGATTTTGAGTTCCACCTGTTTTCTGTTGTCTTTGCTCAGTTTTTGTTCTGTTGACTGCCCTACTTCCCCTGGAGTTGTTCCTTCAGCTGTTCCTCACTGGTGTAATGCCTGATTTTTTTTCTGCCCTTGCAAAGCACTAGTAAAGCATGAGCAGAAGTAGTCCTGGAGTCCTTAAAGTCCCTATTTTCTTCAAAGAAGGGTGCTCATTGCCAGCTTAGGGTTTATAGTACTTCTGTGTTGCTTCTGACACTCTGTGACTCCACTTACTAAAGAGCAGGAGGAGATCACTGTCAGTAACATCACATTTTTCCACTCCCCTTCTATTTTCTAGGAACTTGTTGGAGAGTTTCCTATGGATTACAGGCAGCTCCTGATGCTAGTTTTCAAGTGTTGGTATAGTGTCTGACACTTGAAGCTGAGATTTTTTTCATAGGGAGCCTTTCTTTTGCTCATAAAATCTGAAAAACCTTTTTAAAATGGCAGAGCTTCAGAAATAATGTGTCTGAAGGATAAAACACCCCAGTGTATCTGGTACTGTAGTATTAAAAGTTAGAAACTGAGATGTGCCAATTTCCAGTGTCAGCATTAAAAAGAAAAAATTTTCTTCCATCTGCCACTAATTCAGAATAGATCAGGATTAGTTTTCAGTCTCCTCCTTTGGAAAGTTATCCAAAGTCCACTGGACCTCGTCATTAGAGAGACTTTCAGCTTAAATGGTCTTTATTTAATTAAACAGTTACTAGTAGTTCTACCTCTTTTCAGTCTCTATAGGTGACTTCCTGTTTTTCTGTGTTTTCAATGTGCTCCTAAAATGAAAGCCTATGTTAAAGACTCTAAACATCTTAACGTAAGGGGAAAAAAACCCATATTGAAGTATGTTCACAGGAATTATTTCTCTGTTTTCCACTCAAAGTCACTCCCTTCTTCCCAGAAGTGGGAGTCCCTTACTCCTGACTGCAGTGATGACGTGTATATGGATTAACCACCATGGTATGGAATAACCACCGGGACACTGCTCCAGGCTCTGACCCCTCACAAGAAACAGCCTTTGCAGAGCCTCTTGTAGTTTGTCAGACACAGAGTGCAAATTCTTCTGTATGGAACATTCTTTTATATCCATGGACAACCCCATAGCTGCTGTGCCTGTTGAAGGCTTAGCCAGAGTTTAGGCATAACAGGAAAGCACAGACACATCTGTGTTCAGGGTAACAAATATATTTTGCAGGATGCAGCTAAATAGCTTGTTTTGTGTAGATGTAATGCAGCACTTACCTTCCTTAAACTTATCAATTATGGATGTACGTTTTATTCATCTGAATTGATTTGCATTTTAGTGTTTATTACACTTTTCATCCTTTCTCTGGTAACAGCCTGTGACAGTTTCTGATCATAAAGAGTGATGCTGCCATTAAATTTTTAGCATTATTTATTGAGGAGTACCTTAAGAAAAAATCAAACTTTGAATTCCTCACAGCCTGAACAAGGGAAACATTTTTCTCCAGTCTCCTCCCTGTTAGTCTCCTGCTGGCATAACTAGGTGCCTTTTCAAATGATCAGTGACTTCTTTTGTTTGCCTGTCTTTTCAGAGTTTTTATTTTGCTGTATTTCACTTTATTGAAAGTTCCTTATTCAGGTGGAGCCCTTTAAAAGGGAGGAAAGAGGCTTTTGGACCTTCTCTTGACAGCTTAAAAAATCATGGAAGCTAACTCTTCTTTTTCATCTGCTCCTCGTTATTTACGACTTTGGGCAATGAGACAAAACAAACAAAAACCAACTCACTGGGCAGGCTGAAAATCACTATCACTTGAGGGCGCTGTTCATGTATGTAATATTCAGATTTTTCCCTTTGAGCCAAGCTCCCAGCTTGATCCCATCTTCTTGATGAATCATTGTGGCACCTTGTGGCTCATACTGCTCAGCCACCAAGGGAACATGGCTTATGCAGGAAACATGGATCAACAAAGGAGGTGGCTGATACTTTTCTTGAAGTTGTACCAATGTTAACTCCCAAATGTATCTTTATTGGCCTTTTGAGCTTCCTTTTTCTCCCCCACAGTAATCAACACTTTATTCCAATAGCAGAGGCCTTTAATCCATATATTTCACTTTTTTCAGGTCTACATTTTCCTTAATTTTCTGTTGAAAACCCAATATGCAGATGTATACACATTCGATAACTTGAAATTAAATTAAATCGTCACTTTCCATTGAACCACCCAAAATGTCACATCACAAGAGCAATTCAGGGCAAACCAGAATTTCCAGAATTAGGATTCTGTAAATTCTCATTTGTTTTCATTGAATATAAGGAAACCATTTTCATGAAGGATTTTTTTTTTAACAGCTTCGCGTGAATAGTATTTAAAAACCCAACTTTGGCCATTTAATTGTGTAAACTGCAAGCAGCATTTGAACATACTGCTCATTCTAACACTAAACACCTGATTACAGTGCAAGCAAATGCATTTGCAATGAAGCAAGGTATCCAGGAGCAGCCTGGGACTGCACTAAGGTTCCTGGATCTTATGGATGTGTTGGCAAAGGGGTTTGTAGCTTCTTGTTATGTCTGCCAGCTTTCCCTTGACTGCAGCTGTGTTACAGGACTTTTGCCTGCATTGAGTCAGAGCCACTTGAGCCACTTCCACTTTTTATTGCCAGTCTGGAGTGGGAAAAATAAACCAAAATCAGTGGTGGAAAGTGTTTTGCTTTGGTTTTGCTGTATCGAAGATATCTCTGTGTGTCTGTAAAAGGAAGCAGAGTTCAGTTGTATTTTACAGAGCTTTTCTGGACTAGCACTAACTTCTGTATCCATGCAGTTTCCATCCCACCACTGATTTTTCTGAGTAAACTGCATGGGCATGGCTACCTGCTTCTGGATATGGGACTTCACTGAAGTGAAGGAAACTCCTTGAGCCAGGAGTAGTGCTTTTTTTGTTGCACAATATTTGCCAACATATGAAAACAAGTTTTGTTAACTGCCTTCTATGCAAAGCAATAGCTCTCTCAACATGTAATTAATCTGTTTGGAAACACCTTCATGGCCTGGTGTCAGCTACAGTGTTTCTCATAGTCACATTGGGTCACAGATGGTGAGGGAGGAGGAAAGAGATGATCTTTTGGGAGAAGAGCCCATGCCTGCATTTTCCTAATCCAATTCATTGTTTTTGTCTAATTAGATTGTTTTACTTCCCAAAGCATAAGCTACTGCTGGCATGCAAACTTCAGGCATCTCTGACCTCTTTTGAGCTTGATAATTCTGAAGTTTTCTGTTCTGTGTTTCAGTTGCGCTTTGATTGTGACTTTGAAAGAGCTGTTCTTTGATGGGATCTTGTATGAGGCATCTCTCTTGAAGCAAGTTAAAACCTGTGCACTAATACACGGTGTTTGCATCTTAATCAATACTGAGACACAGTGAATTAATCTGTGTACAGCCCTGAGGGGATCTTCTTGGTGTAGGATTACTTTCTGTGCCTGAAAGACCATACACCTGCAAGGGATAGAAGCACAACAGTGGACTGGAGCTTGTGGCTGTGTGTGGAAACTCAAATCTGTGCTATACACCTGAGTATTTCCATATCTATGAGCAGGGAAATGCCTAAACATCTCTGGAAGTTAATCATTTGGGCTAATAAACTGCACATAGGATTATTAACTTGGTTGGCATTCAGGAACATGCCATGATTTTCTTGATCTCCTCTGCTTCTGAGTTAAGCACAGTTATTGCTGAATACAAAATGGTTGTGTTTCAATGGTTTAAGGTCCATTCCAACCCAAACCATTCTATGATTGTAGGATTTCTATAATAAAACAACAACAAAACCAACAAATATATAAAAGGCTTCATAGACCAGATGTAACAAAACACCTAACTGTGCAGGCAGTTTTTAAACAAATTAATGGTTTTTAAACATGAACTTTGCAGACCTCTGGGGTGTAATGTTCAGCCAGTAAAGAATGAGATGAAAAACCCAGCTTTCCATTTTTAGTACCATCATAAAGATGAGTGCAAGTATTTTTATGCACAAAATGTGAGCATCATGACCATTTTGTGCCTTTTCTGCCCCATCATGTGGGGCAGACTCCTGAGGTCTTAGGGTCACCTTAGCCCTGCCATACTCCAAGAAGCTCTTCAGGTTGCTGCAGTGGAGCTAAGGTTTTCAATTTACATATTTGGTATGGCACATATTTGATATGCCTTCAGGTACTGTGGAATGTAAAACTCTAAGGCAAAACACTGGAGGAGCTAAATCCAGATGTTGCGGACTTACTAGTGGAAACTGGTCATTCCCTTCTTACACATGCTTAAACTGATGAACTTTTTGGAAATGGGAGGAATTCCCGAGCACTTTTTCTCTGATTTGAAGGCTAGGTTAAATGTGAAAGGAGCTTTCTCCTTCCTTCCAGTATCAAGAGTAGCCAGTGCCTGCACACTACAAAAGATACCACCTAGGTTCATTTAATTAATGTTATTTCTGTGTGCTGAAGACACAGTCATTATGGTTTTGAGGTGGCTTTTTGG
>VXBC01014426.1:6766-18624 GCA_013399945.1 Ploceus nigricollis
ATTTTTTGAAAACTCTTTACAAATCCATTTCTCACAACCCCAGTTATTGTTTTGGCCTGAAAAATAAATGTGTGTGTACACAGATGTATGCACCCATGAACACAGAGGTTGGTGTGTATATGCCTAAATATATATTTTTATGAAGCATATTTACAGGGGGAATACATTTTTATGAAGCATATTTACAGTGGGAAGATGTTTGGTGTGTGTATGCCTAAATATATATTTTTATGAAGCATATTTACAGGGGGAAGATGGTGGTGTGTGTATGCCTAAATATATATTTTTATGAAGCATATTTACAGGGGGAAGATGGTGGTGTGTGTATGCCTAAATATATATTTTTATGAAGCATATTTACAGGGGGAAGATGGTGGTGTGTGTATGCCTAAATATATATTTTTATGAAGCATATTTACAGGGGGAAGATGGTGGTGTGTGTATGCCTAAATATATATTTTTATGAAGCATATTTACAAGGGGAATATAAGAGGGAGGATCTTTTTCTAGGAGACCACAGCAAAACCCACAAACATTTTTTGCACCTTAAACCGAATATTCTGAGGGACTTTCACCGCCTGCTTTAATGTGCTGTTCCAGGGGGGAAATGCAGTAATTCCAGGAGGAATTCCTGGAGGAAATTCAGCAGTAATTCCTGGAGGAAAAGTGCAAATGCTGCTCGGGGGAGTCCCCCAGGGCTGAGTCGGGGCGGCTCCGTCAGTTCGGGTTCAGTGCCCCCCGTCAGGGCTGCTCCCCCGGGAGGGACAGCGAGACACTCAGCCCTGTCATCCTGTCTCCCACTTGGGCTCATTTATTGGGATTGCTGGCAGGAAGCAGCCATGGGGAAAGGGGGATTTTGCAGTGACAACCCCCAGGATAACAAAGCTGGCCTTGTCAGGGCCGTTCCTCGTCAGTGCAGGTCCAAATTCAGGCATCTCCTCACTGGGGGGCGTCCCTGTTTTTTCAGGATTTGTTGGGGTGGTGGCACTTGGAGGCTGGGTGTGGGTTTGGGTTATTTAGGTTCAACGAGTCTCTGGTGGTCAAGTACCCACAGCAAAGGGCAGACCACAAAAATCAGCGTGAGGGTTATTTACCATAACCATATACAAAACCACAAGCAGCAAAGGTTCCCTCAAATACATCAGAGACACTGCACATCTCTTTATTAAAGCCTGGCTGCTACACTTCAATTTGCCTTTCAATCCAAGCAGGAATCAAAGTCAAAAGCTCCAAATCAAAGCACAAACAAATCAAAGAATGAAAATAATAACAACCGAAGCAAAACAGAAAAGGATCGTTTCCTCTCCCTCCATTTTTTCTTGTTTTGTTTTAACTTTCAATTGATTTTACTCCATTCCAGCACTGGAGATCAGTGATAGGCAGCTATGAAATTCTTTTATTCGCTCATAAATAAAATATCTGTGCTGCTTGAGAGTTATCCACTCATTTTGACAGTAATGAGCGTGCCATTTTAGCAATCCATTATAAGCCATCTAAAATCCTTCAGCCAGAGGAAGCAGATACCTGGTTAGAAATCATCTCTCTCTGCCCCTCTGTGAGTGATGCTACTCCTCTGATTATTTGTATAATTCCTGTTTCTATCCAGGCACCAAACAATTATTCTTGAGGTGTTTCTTCTTCCTAAAGGATTTTATTTTTTCCATCTTATGAACAATTTCCATCTTTTTTGCATCAAGAAATTGAGTCTGGCTCCTAAACTGATTAAAACCCCTTGGGTTTTGCTTCCTATTTTCATTCTTTCTCAACCACAGCTTTTTTCCTTGATTTCTCCTAATCCTTCTCCCAGATTTCTGGCCCAAAATTTCTTGTTCCCGATAATATTTCCTCAGAGCCAGGGAGCCACCCCTCCTGCGAGCTCTGTCCAGCTGCTGACTCCACAGGCAGCACTGAGAGGCTTTTCCCACTCTAAAAGAAAAGCAGGATGAAGCAAATTGGCATTTCCAAATGATGGGAAACTCAGCAATTACCAATTCTTGTAAATGTGACTGGTTTTGCCAGAGGAGCAGCAAGATTTAAAGCTGCCAGAAGGTGGGGAAAGCTCAGGATTTTGGGAAGAGGCAGAGCAAGGGATGTCACTCAGGTGAGAGCCCACCTGCNTGGAAGGTGTCCCTGCCATGGCAGGGGATGGGAATGAGTTGATCTTTAAGGTCCCTTCCAACCCAAAGCATTCCATGATTCCATGGCTCTAAATCCATCCCTCCATCCTTTCCAGGGCTCCCTTCCCCACCTGGGATATTTTTTCTATCCTCTTCACTCAGACAGAGATAAAGTGATCTGACCTTCTGGGCAATTCTATTGAAGTGGGATTGATGGTTGTATTTCCTGCTCTTTCTCCAAAAGTTTGGTCATTATTTATTAATATCAATAAAAGGATTTACAGAAATCCCTATGTGGGCCAGCATTTGAAGAGCTCTGTCTGGGGGACATGTGGGACATGGATAACTTCAGGCTTCAATATTCCATATAGACCAGATGGTATTTTCAGGGGAAAAAACCTGACCATTTTCCCTGGATCTGAATTTGTTTGGAAGTTGGGGTCAAACTCAGCAGATCATGTCAAACAAATGAAAATAAAGGGAACATCGTTGCAAAGGGGAACTTTGTTATTTTGGAGACTTTGAAGATAACATTCCCAAGCATTTTAGACATCAGTCATCCCTTCCTGGCTGCAGGGGGAGGGAATTAAATTTCATGCCCTGCTGTGAATCAGGAGCAGGGATTTCAGCTCCAGTTTACTGCAGTGCCATAACCAAACTCCTCTGCCAGGAGAGCACTGGTTTTTGGGGGCTTTATCAACTTTTGGACTCAAATCCTAATTTTCCCAGTTTTCTTCAGCTCAGGATCCAAACAGAACCCTGGGCAACCTGGGACAGTGGAAGGTGTCCCTGCCCATGGCAGGGGGTGGGATGAGATGATCTTTAAGGTTCCTTCCGACCCAAACCAGTCTGGGATTAAGATCAGTTTCTGCAAATAGAAAAATCACCTCAACCTTTCCATTCTCTCCAGAAGTGATGGATTTCCAGGAGCTCCGTCCCCTCCTTCCCCTGGAACAAACATCGGGGGCCCAGGCAGGAGCAGCCAGACCTGCACCATTCCCAGCTGAGATCCTGACTGATCATTGAGGCTGCATCAGCCTGTGCTCAGGCTAGTTCAGGTTTCCTCTCAAATCTAATTTTAGGCCTCCTCTGTTATTATTTATTCAACAATGTGAATGAGATATAGATCACCTTCATCGATTGCCTTCCTTGGAATTTGCCTATTTTTTTTTTTTTGATGTCTCACACCCACCTTATTCCTGTGCTGTGTCAAGCCTGGAACAGGGAGAAAAAAAACCTAAATGGAATCAGACTGCTTTTAAAAAACTTGTTTTAACAACTGTATTTACCCTAAATTCCATCATTTATCAGAGGCTGGAGTTCAGAGTTTCCTCTGCATAGACCCAGTTGCAGCTGAGCTGTTGCAATCCCCCCCACATTAATTTTAACAGGAATTAAAAAATGTGGCCTGGAATTCATCTTGGATTGTCCTCAGCAAATGCTGATGTTCCAGAGTGGAGCATTTGCTTTCATTTTTGTGCAAAACTTCTGTCCCCTTTGTATTTTGGGGTTTACAGGGTATCATTAACTTGGCAGAAAAAGAAATGGAAATTTATATCCCATAAATTCCAGGCAATTAATCCAGGTAGGGAATATTAATACTTCATTAGTCCAGCTTTAATAAAATCAGGAAGAGAACTGAGAACTCTTTTCCTTGGCTGGGAGGGTTCTGGATTCAGAATCTCACACCCTCAGGGCCTCATTTTGCAACTTGCTGCAAGAAGGATCCTTCCAACCTCAATTCCAGGAATACCAATCTGTGAAAAGATAAAGCAGTTCATAATTACTCATTGTCATTAGTTTATTGAGACAGAAAGGTTTGATCATCACTATTGGGTTGTGAGTCTCACATTTTAGAAGGAAAGTTTTCTATCATTGCCTCACAAAACTGCCACCAGATCCAATAGGAACATTTGAAAGAATGAAAAAAAAATCAAAGAATGGGAAGTACTCACCAAAAAAGAAAAATAAAAAAAATTCTAGTACAAATTACTATTAAAAAGTTACTACACTTCTGTCTGATTTCAGGTATTTTGAGGCAGCAAACTCCACCTTGGGCTTCTTTTTTGGGAAGCAGAGAAAGTTCATTTCCTTCAGGGCAGCTGCCCCTGCTAAAACAGCTTCAATTTAGACATCAACACACACAAAGATGAGGGAATTTCTGTCCTATTTGGAAAATCTTATATCCGTGGGAGTTTGCCAAATAAATCCAAATAAATTCACCCCCTGGGATTTCTCTGTATATGGATTAATCACATTCCTGTCCTGGGATGCCTGTGAGACTGGGAGATGATGATGATGATGAACTCATGGCAGATGAGGCACAGGGATGTTTGGAGAGCCTTGGATGAGGGATGGAGTCCAGTCAGAGGGGTTCCCACTGTCCTCTCACAAGTTGAATTCCTCATTTCTCCCACTTAAACAGAGCTACAGAAATGAATCTTTTAATTTTTTTGTGTTCTAGGTCCAGACAAATTTCTGGAGGATGCAAGGAAGGAAAGCAGTGAAAGAAGGTGACTCCCTCAGTCATGGGCTTTGTGACCTTCTGGTCACAGGTAGGTGACCCCTGTGGCTCCTAAAGGAAAGATGACCCTTAGGAAATCTGTCTGTAATGCCACAGCAGGACTGGGTGGGTAGGACAGGAGCTTTAACAGAATGAAAGGAGTGAAATCCCTGTTTTTCAGCCTGGCTTTGGCACCTGAGTGGCTCAAGGTCCCCTTGCTTTCTGCAAAAGCCAGTGTGTTTCCCTCAGGATGGGGGAGAGCTGCTGAGCTTCCTCTGGTTTTCCAGAAGGGGTTGGGAAGCTCCCCAGAGGTGATGGAACTCAATTTGTCATGAATTTAGGGCAGTTCTTAGATGACAGGACCCATCTGTTAGGAAGAAAACAAGGGCAGTTCACACTGTACAACATGAAATTGTGGAGATGAGAGACATCAAATCTTCAGATTAGAGGTTAGAAACTTCAGATCTTAGAATGGTTTGGGTTGGAAAGGACCTTAAAGATCATCTGCCACAGGCAGGGACACCTTCCCTTATTCCAGGTTGCTCCAAGCCCTGTCCAACCTGGCCTCAGCAGGGCAGAGAACAAGTAAATCCTACTCCTACTCCTCTGCCACTTCCCTGTCCTGCCCAACACTCCATGGAAGATGTGTGCCAGTGAAATCCCACCCAAATCTGCCTTACAGAGGATCTGAATCCTCATTCCTCAATTTTTCCTTCAGGAAACTTCGCTCCTCCAAGGCTGAACCCAAGAGGGAGACGTTGCTTGTTCACTTTGCCAAAAGCACATCCCCATACCCCACCCAGCAGCTGTGTGATGCCACAGGGGGATTTAAAGCACCTCTGCTGCCCTAAATGTGGGAATTTTAATCAGGAAAACCTCCTGTTAGTGCTGTGGTAATTCACACTTCAGGGAGAGCTTTGTTAACAGGTATTTCACCCTGCAGAGCTGCTGGGGTCAGCCAGGGACTGTTATCTCTGTGAGTTATCAGCCACAATTTCTGAGTGTGGAGAACACAGAGGACAAGCCCCATTCCCGTGTGACTCCTGAGGTGACAGTTTGTCCCTTCTCAGCCTGTGGCTTCCCCTGCCCTCTGAAGTGGTGACATGTGCAGGGTGCCAGAGGGGCCTCCCTAGAGCAGGGGGGGACCTGAGGTTGAACCACAGACATCTGAGCAATCCCAGTGGTTGTGCTTCCCAACTCCTCCTGCTCAGTTCCTCCAGGTGCTGCTCCCACCTTCAGCCATGAATGGAGGCTCTGGAGGCTCCAGAATTCCTGGAAAAGCCCTGATGTGAGGAACAGTCTGACAAAACCAACAGCAGCTCCAGCCAAACAGCCCAGGTGACCCAGAGAGGTTTCTAAACAAGTGGAAATGCAGATGTTGTCCTTGGAAAAATTAAAATATGCTGTTCTTCGCACTTTAAATATGAGTCTGATGAGAAAGAGCACCTAAATACATCAGTGACTATTGGAATAAAATCATGGAATCACAGAATGGTTTGGGTTGGAAGGGACATCAAAGATCCCCCAGTGCCCCCCCTTCCACTGTCCCAGGCTGCTCCAGTGTCCAGCCTGGCCTTGGGCACTGCCAGGGATCCAGGGGCAGCCACAGCTGCTCTGGGAATTCCATCCCAGCCCCTGCCCACCCTGCCAGGGAACAATTCCTGATTCCCAAGATCCCATCCAGCCCTGCCCTCTCGCAGTTTGAAGCCATTCCCCCTTGTCCCATCACTCCAGCTCCTCAGGAATTGTCCCTCTCCAGTTTCCCTGTAGCCCCTTCAGATATTAAAAGTTGGTGTAAGATCCTCACACAACCTTTTCTTCTCCATCATAAAATCCATAAAAATAAGATCTGGAATTCTGTGGCCCATCTGACTTTCTCCATTCCCTAAAAGACTCCTCCATATCCCTAAAAGATAGCCCCTAAAAGACTTTCTCCATTTCCCTAAAAGATAAGGATATAAGTCCACACAGCTAATTAACAAAATAAAACTATTTTCAACATAATTAATATTTATTTTCTCTTGATATTGGGTAAGATAATCAAACAAAAAAAAGATTTATTATGATATTTGTCAACAAGATAGAGGAAGATTTTGTAAGGAAAACATCTTCATTGTCTCAGGTTTTTTAGAGGTAAAATGTTGTGAAAACTTGGTTTTTACTCCTCTCACAGCTTCAGGCTAAGTTCATTACAGCATTAAAATAATACTCTTCAACCTGAATTTCGAAGCAACTCTTTAAAATTCCCAAATTAATGCTGACTGAATCAACAGTTGTTTATGGGGAAAAAAAAATTAGGAAAGAACACAGGGCTGGTTTATTAAACTTCTTCCAGTTCTCCAAGTTCTTCATGTGCTAAGACAAGGTCTCCCAAAAAAATGAATGGCACTTTTTGGAATGGATTAGTAATTGGAATGACTCACTCAGGACCTTTGTCATTCCTGGTCGTGTTCACCTCTGTGTTCATCAGGTCAAATTAAAAAAGAGACAAATCTTCTCCATATTCAGGTGCAGAACTCTCTGGAACTGAATTGGATCTCAGAAATGCAAATTGGAAAAATTATAAGGAAAAAGTCCATAAATATTATTTCACACCACGGTGCAGATCCAACTTCTGGCTCAAGGATTTGAGGAGTCACCCGTTGCTGGAAGCTGGGAGGACACTCCTGGTGATGGGAACTCTTGTTTTCCTTGGAATCCACCATCAGTCCCTGCCCAGAGCCAGGCAACACCAATTCTGCTCTTACTCAGATTTAATGACCAGAATTTTTGCATTTTCTTCAAATGAAGTGCAACTTTCTGGAATTCATAAACCACAAGTTGCCTTCCCCTGCTTTTGAATCCTTTTTTTTTCCTACAGGGCTGGGTTTCTGTTCTCCATGAGAACATTGATGTGGGTGTGCCCAAATCTCCAGTCTGGCAAATCACCTCTTCCAGGACCACCTGCAGATTTCTTTCTGCCTTGCCAGTGTTAGAATTTTGCTTTTTTTGGATAATTTATGCCTATTCTGAGAACTTATGCTGTGAATTTTGGTGGTTCAGCACATCCCAGAGGAGCACCTCAAGATGGGCCAGACCAGCAGAGTTACATCACATCCAGGAACTCCAGCAGTTTTCTGCCTCCTGTGGTGCTCTAAATTTGATTTTTTTTTTTTTTAATTTAGGGCTTCTTTGTGCTGTGGCTCAGCCAAGCTGCTGTTGCTCCATCAAGTTTAGTGGTGGGTCATCTGCTCCACTGAACAGACAAATTTTGGGGTCGCCTCTGTGTCCAACCTGTTGTTTACTGAACATTTTGCACCGTTTCCTCAACAAAAACAAACAAACAACCACAAAACAAAAATAACCTCAGCAGGGCCAAAATTTGTCATCCCCTGGAAGATTTTGGCTGCCATTGTTGGTGCAAAGATTCCTCAGAATGCTCCAGAGCTGCCTCTACCTGCCAGGAAAGAAGGGAGGAGAGCATTCCCAAAAACTGCAGCTGTTCATCCCTCCCAGGGAGAAACAGAGAGCTGGAGGTGTCGGGGACAGAATTCCCAATAAAAGGCTGGAGAAGGAGCCAGATATTTTAACCTTGAAAGAAGATTTTTAACCAGCTGAAAGAGGAGCTTGTTTGTGTTTTTTTCTTTTAAAAAAAATGGTTTTCTGGTAGCGGCCTCTCCTGGGGTTTGCGCTTCCTTCCATTTCCACACCACTCTGCCATTCCCAGCCCCGCTCCTGGGATGGGACTTTGCTAAAATCCAAAACCAAAGCCAAGGCTTCTGCATTTTCCTGGCTCCTTGCGGGAATTCCAGCCAGCGCTGCCTGTCCTGTCCATGTGGGTGGGAAGAAACCGGAGCTCGGAAAGAGCCGCGGCCAAGCGCTGACAGGAACAGCCCCCACCACCCACAGCCCACCACCCACAGCCCAACCTCCAGATTGGCAAATTCCACCTGGGACAGACGGACAGAAGCGGCCAGGGAGGAGAAAAATCAGGAATTAGAAGTGAAGCGTGGAGCAGACTGGCGGGAAGGAAGATCTACGTGGCTCCAAACGAGGAATTTTTGCACAGGGAACAGGAGAGTTCAGCTTTGTTGTGATGATGTTGCCAAAAACATAAAATTAAATACACGAAAGGGGATCAGCAAAACTCGTTGAGCCAAAGGTTTTGGTTTTGGGTTCCTCAAGACAATTTCTGCCCCTTTTTAAAACAGCGTCCTCTGAGTCACGGAATGAAGGTTTAATTTGAGGGATTCTGCTGGAAATCCTGGTCTCCAGGTCACTCTCACTGTCTTCAAGGCATTTTCTGCCACATGGAAGAGTTTCCAGAGGGGAAATTTCCCACCAAAATCCCCTACAGCTGAGGTGGGCACATCTCCCTGCAGATAAAGCCTGGCCCCAACCAGAAGGACCAAGAGAAAATCTCACAGAAATATTTAGGTTGGAAAAGCCCTCCAAGATCATCCCTTAGCACCCTCAGCACCTCAGGAACATGCTGGGAAAACTCACTGAACTCCACATTCCAGTGGTAGACTAGAAAGAGCTGGATGAACTGCATTTGGGGCTTCCATAGTTGGAATTTTCCTGAGTCCCTAAAGAGCTCAAGAAATATGGAGAGAGACTTTTAAAAGGGATGGAGTGACAGGACAAGGGGGGATGGCTTCAGTCTGCCAGAGGGCAGGATGGGATACTGGGAGAAAATTCTTCCCTGTGAGGGTGGGCAGGGGCTGGGATGGAATTCCCAGAGCAGCTGGGGCTGCCCCTGGATCCCTGGCAGTGCCCAAGGCCAGGTTGGACACTGGGGCTGGGAGCAGCCTGGGACAGTGGAAGGTGTCCCTGCCACGGCAGAGGGATGGAATGAGATGACCTTTGTTGTCCCTTCCAACCCTGCCATTCTGGGATTCCATGATTTTATGTCCTTTGGAGCACAGGTGTGGCTGTCACACACACTAAATATTTTTCTGGACTATTTTTCCATTCATTTCCATTTCCACTGCCCTCTTAACACCTGCAGGGAGCCAGATTTCTCCCAAGACCATTCCCAAGTTGCAGTGACCAGGGTGAAACTTCTGCTACTTCTGCTTTCTTCCTGCTCATAATTCCAAGCAGGAGAGACAAAGAACCCCCTGTGCTGAGCAATTTAGGATTTTCCAGCAGTGCAGCCACCAGCTTTGCACAATCCAGGCAGTTCAGAGCCAAGGAATCTGAGATCCATCTGGCTTTGCTCGGAACTTTCCAGAAGTGTAGCTCCTGAGTGTTCCTTGTGCTCCCAAAAATCAGGTGATGGTGGTGAAAACACTCAGACTTCACTCCTGGAGGCTTCATTGGGTTTTGTAGGGATGTGGACTCAGGGTAAATCCCAGGAATGTGCCTTTTCTCCCTGCCTCAGGCAAAGGTGTCCGTAGGGTTGTGTCACTCTCTCCCAGAATTATCATGGAAATGAACAAAACTGATGGAATGGGGAGGAGATGATGACATTTTCCGTGGAGTGGGATGGATGTTCAGCAGAACCACCTTAGAGGAGGCTCCTCTAACCCTCTATCAGTGTTTTCCTTGGAAAATCTTGGGATTTCAGGAAGGATCCCACATGATCAGGACAGCATTAAACCCATGCACAGGAACAGATTCCTAACTCTGCATCCTCTGCTGAGCCTGAAGTCAAATATTTGAGGTTTGCCACAAACCGAGCTGAAGTTTATTTACACCAACAAAGGGCACCCAAGGAACAGCAGTGGCCTTAAATATGCACCAAGTGTTTATCAGCAGCAGATATTTACCTTAAATTTTCAGTTTGGAGAGCGGCTTCCCACAGGATCAGGGTCGTGACCTCCGTGGTTTGCTCTGTCTTGTCTTCCCTCTGCACAGCACGCGCTGGGCTTTGTAGGAAAAGACAGGGAAAAAAAAACCCCACGTGCAGCATAAAATAACACCCTGGAGAATTCATGGAAATCCTCCTCCTCTGCTCTGTCCCAGACCAGGAGACTCCAGAGCTTTCTGTGTTCTCACAAAACCTTTGGGTTATTAACTCCAAATTAGACTCTTTCTCATGGACGTTTTTAGTCAGGGAAATGATGTTTCTTTGCCAACCAAGTGAGTGAGGTCCCCTCGTTTTGTGGCCTCTGGCAGCTCCCACGGGACCTTCTGGTGCTCATGGAGGAGGATTTCCTCATCTCCATGCTGGGCCAGGCGTGGCAGCACTGCAGACACACAGGACAGCTTCTCTCTGGGTGGGAGGAGGGGAGGGGCAGCATCCACAGGGATCAGGGTTGGGAGAAGGATGCATTGCTGTGTTGGAGTTCTGGCTGCTGAGAATTTCAGACTCTCTGTACAGACAGACTCTGACTCCCAGGGGAGCGCTGCATCTGACCTGAGGCCGTGGAAAAAGCTTGTACAATTCATTGATAGCACTGGGATTATGGGTGTAGAGTGAGAAGTGTGTGATATCACAGGGTGGAAAACTCAGAGTTTGGGCAGAGGCAGGTTGTTCTTCTTTACCTTCTTCTTCACCTTCTTCTCTTGGGTGGTTTTGTGTCATTGGATAAAAAAGTCCCCATTGCGGGCACGGGTGGTTGGTTATTGGGTTAAAAGTGAAAATAATTCAGGTGTCATTTCTTAATTGGACACTTTAGCCTTAAAAGACCTTGTAGAGAAAGCCAGTTAGCTATTTTATTAGTGAAATACTGCAGAACTCACTGCAGTGAGGCTGTAACATGGACAAGAAATAATAAACACCTGAGTCTGAATATGAACTATGGTCTCAAGTGCCTTCAATCCTGACCCTGACAGAGGTAGGAAAAGGAAGCCAAGAACCAGCATTGCTGGACATGGGGAATGGCTAACCAGGATATGATCCCCAGGGCCCTGGCCACTTCTTATGGATTCATCGTTTTTTTCATCCTTATTTTATTTTTTTTATCCTACATTTTCAAACAGCAAGAAATCCTCCAGATTCTTTGGGTGAGGTCAGTCTGGGGTTTCTTTCCAGACTCAGGGGTCATTTTCTCCCAAATCCTTCCAAATGAATTGGAACACTAAAACACTTCCAACCATGAAATTTTAGTTCATTGGAGTTAGTTTGCTTGAACTGTCTATTTAAATGATGAAGAATTCCAATATTTTATCCCTTAGACCAAACCTTACATATTATTTCATGGACTTTACACTTCTGACCATTAAGGTTTGCCTTATAGCAGGAAAGTCCAGCCTCTGGAGGGTAGGAAATCATGGAAATAAGTGGATTTATGTAAATATAAATATAAATA
>VXBC01014426.1:19867-36973 GCA_013399945.1 Ploceus nigricollis
AAAATAAAATAAACAGTGAGAGGGAATTTTATACAGGCATGGAGTGATGGAATGGGGGGAAATGGTTTTAAACTGCCAGAGGGCAGGGTTAGATGGGATTTTGGGAAGGAATTGTTCCCTGGCAGGGTGGGCAGGGGCTGGGATGGAATTCCCAGAGCAGCTGGGGCTGCCCCTGGATCCCTGGCAGTGACCAAGGCCAGGTTGGACACTGGGGCTGGAGCAGTCTGGGACAGTGAAAAATGTTCTTATCCATGGCAGGAGGTTGGATCTAAGGGATCTTTGAGGTCCCTTCCAACCAAAACCATTCCATGATTCTCAATATTCCATTTGGTCCTCAGTGAAATGATCTCCTGTGCCAAGGGATTGATTTCCCAGGCTCTGTGAGAAGTTTTACACAATCCATAGAAATTTCGAGCTGTTCCAATCCCACGTGGAGTAGAGCAGCTTGGAGAGGAGCCAGGCCTAGAGCCAGGCCTAAATCCTGCCCCTTTCTCTGATCCAGAGTCTCCAGAGGGTCCCTCAATGGCACCAAGGGAAAAAGCTGCCAGAAGACTCCAGAAACCTCCAGTTCCTTTTTTCTGCCCCCTGGCAACATCTCCTGCCGTGTTTGAAAACCCCAAATGTGGAACCACCTAAACCCAGAAGCTCTGGGTGCCTCCACTGCCAACATTTCCCGTGGGACATTTTCCAAATTGTCCCAACGTTGAGCTCAAGCCTCTGCTCAGACTCAAACAATTTATTTTCCTTTTCTTTCCTTCCCATCATCACCTTCCCCAGGGAAAACCCAGAGGCAATCACAATCTCTACAAAACTTGGAAAATTTACCCAAACTTGCCCTTTTCCAGAGATACTCAAAAAGTTCCTTGGTCTGGAGCCAAAGATCCCAACTATTTCAAGGCTTTTGTCTCATCCCTATCCTTTCCTTTTTCAGCTGAACTTACCTGGCTGAAAATTCCAGCAGGAGATTAAAAGGAAAGGCTTTCCATTCCCTTGGAACAGGCCCTAAAAGAAATTGCTGTGTCTGTGGGTTCTTTTATTTTATTATTTTAATTTTTATTATTTAAGTTTATTTTTTACTTTTATGTTTTAAACTATTTTTATTTTTATTATTTTAAATCTTTTATTTAATATAATTTAATATATAATATAGAATTTTAAATTAAAGATGGTACAGCTCAAAGGCAATTTAGTTCCCTGGATCTGTTTTTTTTTTAAATTATCTTAAAACTGAAATTTTTGAATTCATAANAGTTCCCTGGATCTGTTTTTTTTTAAATTATCTTAAAACTGAAATTTTTGAATTCATAATCTCTATTTAGAAGGGATTCATAAATGTGCATTTAATTGCTAAACCACTGATGTCTGTCTAGCACTAAACATTCAACCAGTTTAATAATGTACATTTTAAAAGCTTCCTACCTTCATTATTTATACTCCAGGGTCAATAATTATGTGTAATTCATTGCAGGATATTTTTTTTTTTCCAAACAAGTAGCAGCAGGGATAATTTCAGGTGCACTGGGTAGGTTGGCCTAAAAATTGGTTATTGGGAAGGCTGGGCTGGGGTTAATGGCTTAAAATAGAAGTTTAGAGAGTTAGATCATCTTTAAAAAATCCTTTTTTGTGCATATTTGGTAAGGATGTCCTGGCCAGGAGAGGTTTTTGGGGTGAAGTTTGGAGGAGAAGGATGTGAAGAGCAAGAAAATGTGGAGTTACAGCAAGAGTAACTACAGGGAGCATCATCAGAGAGGTTTTGGAATAAAGACCTGTAGGGAACTTCCAGCTTTCTGAGGAAAGTCACTTTTGAGGGCAGAGAAAACTCTGCCATATCTGCCTGATGTCATTTTTTTTGGAATTCCACCTCCCCTACTCCAAGACCCTCCATGACCAAACCTAAGGAGCTGCTTCATTTCTCAGTGCAAATCTTTTTATAAAATTCATTCAACATCTCCCCAGCCTTTTTCCTTTTTTTTTTTTTTCCTGCCCTTGTTCCATGTGGGATTTCTCCCCCCGTTTCTTCCTACCACTTTTCCAGGCCTTTTTCCCCCACGGAGCAAATTTGCAATCCCAAAAGTATTTGATCCAACCCTCAGACAGGAGTTCAGTCATGACAGGTCTTGTTTATTCAGTTGTGATTCAGTCGGGCTGGGCAGCAAACATTCAACAGAGAGTCTGAAAATTAATGATAAGGATCAGTCTCCAAAGGGAGAAAATTCCTGCTTGGAGCCTGAGCCTTGCACAGAGGGGTCAGTAAGGGAGGCCTTCAGAATCCTCAAATCCCAGAATGGTTTGGGTTGGAAGGGATCTTAAAGATCTAATTCCATCCCCTGCCAAGGCAGGGACACCTCCCACTGTCCCAGGCTGCTCCCAGCCCCAGTGTCCAGCCTGGCCTTGGGCACTGCCAGGGATCCAGGGGCAGCCCCAGCTTTCCTAGGCAACCCTGCCAGGGAGCAATTTCTCCCTGTTTAATTATATTTTACATTATCCTCATCTCTCTGCACCTCCTGAGACTTGCAGAGATGAGAAGAGGCTTTGGGACATCCCGACCCCGTGGAAGCAGATCTGTCACCTGGGCTGTGCCCTTCATGCTGCAGCGTTTTGTGGTCAGGAGCAGCCACAATTTGGATAAATTGAACTGGAAACCCAAAGTCCAGCTGCCTGTGACACCTTCTGCCAGTTCTAGGCTCAGTCCAGTCCTGCCCTTAAGCTGTGACTCAGGTTGAGCTGTATTAATAATCTCAATTATCTCAATAATCTCTGTATTAATAATCTCAGTATGTGGAAGAGGTTTTACAGTGACTTCCGTGAGCCAGAGAGAAGTTTGATCAGAGGATCCATGTTCACCCCTGAAAGAATTTCCTACCAAGGTCATTGACACAGAAACCAAGAAAGAAAGAAGGGTAAATAAGAGAAACCTGCAACTGCCTGTTCCAATAAACACTTTGTTTGTTTTTCCTGACCAATGAGTAAACTTCTGAGCTTTGTAAGAATGTATAAAGCATGCATGCTAGAATAAAAACAGTTTGAAGCCTTCTGAAAATGGAATGTTGCTTTGTATTGTCTCAGTCTCAGCTACAACATCAATAAAGTCAGTGTGTCCAGCCGTGACTCCTCAAGAAATCTGTGTGTCCAGAACATGATCAAAGCCTGATTTTTTTTAAACTTTCCACCATGACTAATCCAGAAAAAAATTTACCTTGAAACCTATATCCACAAAAAGGTGCAAACCAGAGATGGAGAAATATTTATTGTGTCTCTTAAGCTTGACTTTGTTCCCCATGCTCTTTGCTGGACACAAAAAGGCGTATTCACCAAAAGCTGAAAACCAGAGATGGAGAACAATTTATTTTTTGTCTCTTAAGCTTGACTTTGTTCCCCAGACTCTTTGCTGGACTCATTCCCTCTGCTCTCAGCTTGGGAGAAGACCTTGCTTAGCAAATCCAGGCCGTGCCTTCCCGTTACTCCTTTAGCAGCTCCAGCCTTCCCCCATCGATCGCGGTGTTGCGACGGAGGGTGTTAATCGACTCGAAACATTTAATTAGGCCTGGTTTCAGCCCAGCGTTTTACAAGCCCAGCGCTTCACCCCGCTGCTGGAACGAGCACAATGCAGCATCTTTCAAACCATGCAGAAATAATAGAATGGTTTCAGCACTGCTTTTGCAGCAGCATCAATAAAACTCCTCAAGCGTGCCCAGAGCCAATGGCCAGGAGGATTCTCCGGAGCTCTTTTATCCAGGGTGAGCAGCTTTGTTCCGAAATTCCTCGCTGCCTTTTTGCTGCCTCCCTAATGACCACTTCAGTGGGCTCCCAGGAGAATGCCTGAGTCAGAGCCAGCTCGAAAACTGCTGAGGAAACATCCTCCCTTACTGGAAATGATTCCCAGCAAACTGCCCTGCTCCATATTTAGACTGACGGAGCCGAGGGCTCGCAGCGCTTGGGATTCTGCTCCTGCTGGAAAGGGATTGCCTTGGTCCTGCCAAGAGCTCTGCAAAGCTCAGGAGCAAATTCCAATGGCCACCAGGAAGGGCTGGAGTCTGGCCTGGTCCACAAATGGGATGTGAAGTCCATTTTTAATTCCTGATTTTAATCCTGTTTTGGATTCTGCTTCTGCTGAAAAGGGATTGCCTTGGTCCCGCCAAGAGCCCTGCAAAGCTCAGGAGCAAATTCCAGTGGCCACCAGGAAGGGCTGGAGTGGGCCAGCTGACCTTGTAGAGTCTGGCCTGGGCCACAAATGTGATGTGAGGTCCATCTTGTAATTCCTGATTTTAATCCTGCTTGGGATTCTGCTCCTGCTGGAAAGGGATTGCCTTGGTCCTGCCAAGAGCTCTGCAAAGCTCAGGAGCACATTTTGGTGGCCACCAGGAAGAGCTGGAGTGGGCCAGTTGACCTTGTGGAGTCTGGCCTGGTCCACAAAGGGGATGTGAGGTCCATCTTTTAATTCCTGATTGTGGGAGAGCGAGTTTAGTCACTCTGGTCTGAATCCGTGGTTTCAATCCGAAGCACTATTTTCCTTTCTTATATTAAACACCAAAAACTTATTTTCCACTTATTTCTCCTCAGAGAAATAGCAAACCAGCAATTAATAAAACACAAGGACTTCTAAGGTCACTGGAGAAGAGAAAATGCCTGTCCTGTGTTATGCAAAAAGAACAAAAAATCTGCTTTTTTTAAATTCTGCTTTTCTTGCTTAGCTCAGTGTCTATTAAAGAGATAAGGGTGGCTGCAAGCAAACCACAGGCAGGAAATTTTCCTTTATTTTCATGTAACGAGGAGATTTGTTGAGTCTGGGTTGCTGAGGTAGCTGTCTAAAGCAGTTTTATTTTTAGAACTAATGAAAAATATTTACCAAGGGGGAAAAGTGACTCCCTGGACCTCCCTGTGCTTGTTCTTCATATTTAGAAAATGATACTTCCCAAAAGTCCCAGTTTTGCCCAGTTGTGTTCCCATGGCAGGGGTTGGAACCAGAGGATATTTAAAGTCTCCTCCAACCCAAACCATCCAATGATTATTTAGGATTGCTTTGAAAATCCCAACGTGCAGGGGACAGGGCAGGAGAGGTGGTTGGGGGCAGCCAGTTCAGGATCCCACTTCCCTGAAAGGTCTCAAAGAGCCTCAGCTGGAAGTCCCTGTGCTTCCTAAACATCCATGAGTGCCCCAGAGAGGGGCTTTTCCTGGTCCTTCCCAGCTCCTGGTCCTGTCAGGTGTTGTTCCCACTGGAGGAACCCTTTTCATCAGCTCTTGGAATTTCATTTGTCTCAAACCACTCCACAAACAGCTCCTTTCTCCCCCTCTCTGCCCCAAAACCTCTGGGAATTATCCCTTTTTTTTCTCCCCTTCCAGGAATAACCATATTGCAACTGCAAGCATTGAGAAAACAGGGGCTGCTGTAATTAAGACCATTTATCTGCTGTAATTAAGACAATTTATCTTGGATTTTGTAAGAGGTGTCTCGCTCTGAGCAAGAGTGTCTGGGTTTGAAATTGGATTAGAAATCCAGGTTGCTCAATTCCAAGAGGTTGGAAGGACGGGGCCCTCTCCAGGTCTAAAAAGAAGTTTGAGCTTAATTTGGGGTCTAGACCTAGCAGATTCATTCCTGGATCTTTTCCATCACAGCCGAGTGAGCAAATCTGGGAATGAAGCAAGGCAGAGGGGTGAGGTGGGATAAAGTCTGAAGGCATCTGGAAAATATGAAGCCAATGAGTCAGGGGAGCAGAGGAGCAGAAAAGCCTCACTGCTGCCTTGGGTGAGTTCAATTCTGCTCCTGCCTGTGCCACAGGGTCCCTGCCTGATGTCTCTGAGGGTTTATCCCAAGTCCTGAATTCCTCATTTTCCACAGGCCAAACCAAAGGCCTGGTGGTTGCCCCAGTGTTGAAAGCCAGAACTTCAATCAGATTTCTGTTCTTGGATGTTGGTATCAGTGGTAAGAAGGCTGAAAAATAAAACTCTTAGAAATGGGAAATTCAAATTTCTAAATGTTCTGCAAGAGTGGAGATGGGCCAAAGCCTGGACTGGATGTTCTTGTAGGTGTTTTAAAACAAGTGTGTTGCAACTTCTCCTTCCAGCAGGGCACAAGGAGTTAAAAATCCCTCTTTTTGGAGCCCCTCCCAGGCCACCTTACCACAGGAAGGGCAATGAGGAAACTGATAGCCTCTATCTGCAGAGCAGGCTCTGGGTTGTGCAACAAGCAACGCCTGGACTCACACTTCAGGCTGAGGGCAGAGCTCAGCTCCTCATCATTTGTGTGCAGCCCATCCTGTGCTGGAGCAAACAGCAGCTCAGGGGGGGAAAAAAACAGCTTTGAAAGCTGTCATGAGGCAGCACAGAAAGGCCACGAGTAAAAGTTGCACAAGTCTCTGAAAATGTCCAGTTTCTGAGCCTTGGCTTTGCAACCTTAATAAAGTTCTTTTAATTACTGAGGGGTTTGTTTGTTTGTTTGTTTGTTTGTTTGGGGAGGGTGATTGCTTTCAGTCATGCAAGCAGGTCAGCAGCTAATTCTTTCCTGGAAGCATCCAAAGGGAGGGATGATCCTGCCTGGCTGGGCTGGTGTTGGAGTTCTGGATGCTGAGNGCTATTTAATAAAAAACAACAGGACTCACTACTGTGAGGCTGTAACATAAATAGGAAGGAATAAACGTCTAAACCTAAACACAAACTGTCATCTCAGATAGCTTCAATCCCAATCTCAACAAAAATAAATTTAAAAAAAAACAAAAAAAAACCAAACAAAAAAAAAAAAAAACCAAACAAAAAAACCCAAACCAAACCAAAACAAAAAACCAAAAAAAAACACCAAACAAAAAAACCTCAAAACCCAACAGGTTTGGATCACATAAAACAGGAACAGGGACCTGGCCCACCTTCCTGGAGGTGGAAGCCCATGCTGCATCCCTGTGGTTAAACCTCTCCTTCCCCACATTCTCTTCTCCCAGAAAGTCCAAACTTTGCTCTGGGAAAGTCCTGCTTGGTGCAGGCCCAAATCTGCCCAGGGACTTTGTGAGGAGTGAATGAAGAGGAGCAAATCACAAGCAGCCCTTGGCCCACAGCAGAGGGATCTGTTTGTGCTGCTCAGGAAGTCCAGGGCACGGTCCCAGCTACACCTGACGACTCCTGACTTCCAGATAATTCTGTATTCCTGGGATCTGTGCTGGAAGTGCCCCTTCAGATCCTAGAAATAATCCCTGAGGGGGATCCAGCTACTTCCAGAAGGTATTTTCCATAGGTGGAAGGGAGCAGAGGGACAGGACTGATTCACTCTGCCCTGGGCTCCGTCCCAGCAGGCTCGGTATTCCCTGACCCCACACAGCAGGGAACAGCAATTCCCTCACAGTCTTGTTCCCTGAACACCCTCAGAGGGGCTGCAAACAGCCTGGGTGGGCCAAACTCCTGCTTCCAGCTGGACAAGGCACAAAAAAACCACAGGGAGATGGTTGAAGCATCCAAGAGCTGCAAGGGAATGCAGAGAGATCCCAGGGAATGCAGAGAGATCCAAAGAGATGCAGAGAGATCCAAGGAGATGCAGAGAGATCCAAAGGAATGCAGAGAGATCCCAGGGAATGCAGAGAGATCCAAGGAGATGCAAAGAGATCCCAGGAGATGCAGAGAGATCCAAAGGAATGCAGAGAGATCCAAAGAGATGCAGAGAGATCCAAGGAGACACAGAGAGATCTCAGGGAATGCAGAGAGTTCCCTGTCACCATTCAAAAGACAGAATGGACTTGGAATTATGGAATCACAGAATGGTTTGGGGTGGAAAGGACCTTAAAGATCATCTCCCCACTCCCTGCCATGGCAGGGACACCTCCCACTGTCCCAGGCTGCTCCCAGCCCCAGTGTCCAGCCTGGCCTGGGGCACTGCCAGGGATCCAGGGGCAGCCCCAGCTGCTCTGGGCACCCTGTGCCAGGGCCTCAGCACCTTCTAAGTAAAGAATTTCTTCCTAATATCCCATCCAACCCTTGCTGACATGCAACCCAGAATTCCAGGGGTGGCAGCCAGAATGTCCCCAGGACCTCGTGCTTCCATGGGAATTCCAGTGGGTGGGACATTCAGAGAGTGGATGGGGAGAGGGATCTTCCATCTTCTCCCAAACCTGTGTCCAGGGGCAGGACAAGAGCACAGCAGCACAAGGACATCCTCCACCACATCTCCTGAATGATGCTGAGGGGAGAGGAACAAAATCTGGGAGAGACCCAGCCTGTGGTGCCCAAAAACTCCTAAAGTCACAGCAAACTCTCATCAGTGGGAGCCTGATGTGATAAACACAGCAGATAAAGCCACAGCCACAAGAGGTTGATTCCTTATCAGACACATCAACACCTGGCCCAGAATCCCAGAATCCCCAAATCCCTGAGGCTGGAAAAGCCCTCCCAGCCCATGGAGTCCCAGCTGGGCCCCATGCCCACCTTGTCCCCAGCCCAGAGCACTGAGTGCCACCTCCAGGGGACACCTGCAGGGATGGGCACTGCAAAGCTCCCTGGGCAGCCCCTGCCAAGGCCTGAGCAGCCTTTCCATGGGGAAATTCCTCAGCTTACAGGAAGGAGAGAAGGAAAAAGGGACAGAGGAAAGGCTAAAGCTGTGTTTGTACAGAAGGAAATCATCCTGAATTTTTATCTGTTGGAATCCAAAATGCAAGGAATTGTCAGAACTTTTGTTTGCAAGCCAAAGCTTAGAATTAAACCCAGGATTTGAGCTGAGACCTTGGAAAAGGCTCCCAAACTGAGGTGCTAGAAGGGAAAATGTGGATTTGTAGTTTAAAGCAGAGACACATTAAGCTAAGTACAGGAAAGTTTAGAGTTTTAGAGTTTAAGATATAAAAATAAAAGTAGTTCCAGAGGTAAACAAGGAGTTTAGAATGCAGCACTGTAGGTCTGTGTGTCAGAACATGATTGGCTAAGAAAGCTCACACTGAAACATGGGTCCATAAGATGAAATATTTAAGGATTGGGTCAAAAACATAAATATCCTTGTTGGCAGTGTTTTATTGGTCAGTAATTCTTTAAAAGGTCTTGTAACTGAGGGTCTTGTGACCTTCTAAACTATAGAGTAAAGATGTGAGCTGAACTCACCTTTTCTGTCTGGGTAAAAGATAAGAACAATAAATTGCATCACCTAAAAAACTCATTCAGTCTTTAAATAATACAAAATTCCTTCCAAAAGCCCCATATTTATCCTTCAAAACATTCTCTGGGCAAGCTGCTGGGTGACCAGGGCAGTTCATTTGTTGCCTTATTATGGATTTGGGAGTGTTCAGTGTTGGTCCATCAGTAAAAATGAGATTGAAGGTTCTTCCTGTTGGGTTCAGCCATTTGATGGCTGGACAATTATTCCATTTTCTCATTTGCTGAAATGACCTAATCACCCACTCAGGAACAAATTGTCCCTTCAGTTGTTGTTTTACATGACCTGGTCAGGTTTTCTTTGTACTGAAGTGAATTTGCTTTGTCTAATTGAGAGTTTTCATAAATCCTTTGGCGACTCTTAAGATGAGAACTCTGAGCTTGATTCTCTCATCTCTCACCTGTCTGGACAAATTGGTTCACTTGTTTACAACCTGGTCTTGGATAAAACCAAATGCTTAACAAAAAATAATCAAAATCTGATATAATGACAAATGTCTTCTTATTTATTTCACATTTTAAAACTTTGTGTTTTCAGATGATATAATTGACTCAGAGTCCTCACACCTATCAAAGCTTTTGGCAGAGACAGTATAACACATTCAAGTCAAAGAAAATAAAGAGGAAATAATGGTTTTAATAATCTATAAAATGAAACTGCATTTGTCTGTATCTTTTAGCTCAAAAATCTTTAATTCCAACCCCTCTGCCATGGGCAGGGACACCTTCCACTAGCCCAGGCTGCTCCAAGCCCTGTCCAAGCTGGCCTTGGGCACTTCCAGGAATATCCACAACTTCCCTAGACAAAGTTCAGGTTTATAAAGCAACCACACCTTTCTCAGCTCTTCAGGGATGTGTCCATAAATTCCCAAGTGGAGCAGGAGAAAAGCCTATCAAAAACACCAGTGCTGGTTCCAAAACATCTCAGAGAATCCATCCCCATGGATCCTCAGCTCCCAGTGCTGCAAGAACATGGACACACCAAAATCCTGCTGTTTTCTCCCTCCTCAGGCCTTGGCACGAGCACAGGATTTTTTGTGCCATGTAAAAACATCCAGGCTTTAATTGGCCCTATCCTGAGAGTCCCAGAAAAGTGCATTTCCCTTTCACTTCAAAGCATCCCCCACTTCCCTGGAGCTGATTTTCTTCCTGCTCCACTGCCTTGCCCAAAATCAGGATGTCGAGCTCAATCACCCTCCAGCTGCAGCAAGGAAAACAGATTCCATTACCTGCTGGAACTGGGTTAACCCCAGGTATAGGCTGGATTTTTTGGGTTGATTTTGGTTGTTTTTTTTTTTTTTTCCTTTTTCCTGAGCTGGAAATTATCCATTACCGCATAATAAAACGGAAATTGAAAGCAGTTCCCTTTCCCTTTGCTCCTAAAAATTGGTGTTTCAGCTCCGGGGAGGAATTCATGGGCCCAATCACAAAGCCTGAGTGTAGCTGCTCTCTAATTAAATTGGAGCAGCTCTATTTTCCAGCAGCAAGTATATTCCTTGGAATGAACCTCCACGCTGGGGATCTGAGCAGTTCCAATTAGGAGAATTCTGCTTTGAGCTCTCCCAAGCCCAAACACACAGCGTGGCATTGTTCCCTCAGCCATTAAACTGGAAATACAACCCCCTTTCTTGGTGCTTCAAACAAGCTCCAGGAGATGCCTTTCCTGGAAGTTTGAAGTCTCATTCTTCACATCAGATTGGGCTAAACCGGTGATTTCCATGAGGTTTTGATGGAATTAGCAGAGTGGGGTTGTGCCCATTTTGATTAAATGGTTCCATGCCCTGTTTTGTTGGGTTTAATTGCTGCAGTAATTAGGGGCTCTCACGGAGCTCTTCTCACAGGAGACCACGCAGGACACTCTGATTCCTTAAAATCAGCACCCACTTTTTCCTGCCTTGCATTCCCTGACATTTCCACTCCGCTGAGGTAATAAATTGCTCCATAAATTTAGGAGGAACTGATCATAATTGTGGAGAGAAATGTGTAAGGAGACCATTAAGAAAATCAAGCCAGACCCTCCTGTACTTGGCCTTCCTTGCCATGCAATATCCCAGATGAATGGCACACTTTAATGACCAGCTAATTAAAACTTAATGGACTTGCCATTGCTGCTGTCTGTGCTTTATTTGAGCTCAAAGTGGAACCTCAATTTCCACTTAATTTGGCTGCCTTGGGGGATGTTTTCCATTCAGTAAAGTGACCTAGAACATGTATTTGCTGCTGTTGCTGATAAAAATAAGTTGATAAAACTAAAACCATGGATTTTTCAACTCTTCCCTTCTATTTGTTACTGTTGCTGTTCCAGTTACCTTTTCCCTCCCTCCTTAATTCCTCAAAAGTCCTGTTCTCCTGTAGAAAGAGGAGAAATGCTTTTTAAACCCCCCAAAACAACCCAGTGGGTGCTGTGCAAGTGATTAGACAGGCTTGCAAAATATTAATAGGAATTGCATTGCTAACTTGATTAACCCCTCATTATCATGATGTATTAATTATCACAGCTCTGCCATTGAGGGCTGATCTCGAGCTCTGACAGCAGCAATTCCCTGAGCACAGCTTGTGGTTGCCGACTGTGATCAGGGCTCAGCACATTCCTGATTCCTGAGGGATGTGGGGTGGCTGAAGCTGATGGAATCCCTCCTATGGATATTCAGTGGGAAAATCAGAACTTAGAGTGGAGTCACAGCAAAGAATCACCACTGCCAGGACCTGGGAAGGAAGATCCAAGCAGGAATCAAGGTCTGGATGTTCTTCCTTTGTTAGTGGGATGGGCAATCCCTCAGGAAAGCAAATCCCAGAGGATTGAACTCTTATTTTACCATCCCCAGGTGACTCTGGATGGCCAAGGCAGGGAGCAGCAAAGCTCATCCCCTCTGGCAAGGGGGTGACACGGGGGTGACACCAGATTCCTCACCAGGGAGCAGCCTGACCCTCCTGCTCCTTGAGCTCCTCCATCCTGACACCAAAACAGCTCCAAAAACTTCCTAGCAAGAAAAATCCCTTTATCCCAACTGATCCAAGGGCAGACAGGGCTCCGAGATGTTCTGGAGCTCACGCTCCAAGGATGGCCCTCAGCTTTTGGGAAGTGTTGGCACTGCTGAGGTTTCTTCCTTTGGCCTCTCATCCCTCACAGAAACTTTATTTTTCACATTTTTCACATTTTTAACCTCACAGAAACTTGATTTTTCACATTTTTAACATCCAGAGATGTTCTGGGGCTCACGCTCCAAGGATGGCCCTCAGCTTTTGGGAAGTGTCGGGCACTGCTGAGGTTTCTTCCTTTGGCCTCTCATCCCTCACAGAAACTTCATTTTTCACATTTTTAACATCCAGAGATGTTCACATTTTTAAACCTCATTTTTTTCACATTTTTAACTTCATTTTTTCACATTTTTAACCTCACAGAACCTTCATTTTTCACATTTTTAACCCTTGTTTGTTATGCCTTGCTTTGGGTTGTGTCCACAAGCAGCTGGAAATGAAACCTCCTGCTGTGTGTGGGGCTCAGCCAGGGTTTTTCTGGTTATTTAGAAAACTCAAGCTCACTTCTGAATTATTTCAGTGAAACTACACTTTCAGATAAGTTTCAGATAAGCTCCAAATTTCTTGCATTGTGTCCAGGGTGGCTGCATAACTCCAGAGCACTGGTCCTGCAGGAAGCCTGTGATTTATTTACAGCAGGAAAAGCAACCATGTGGAATAATTAATCATTTACATTAAACCTGTATTATTATCCAGACTGTTTTAGCAGTGCACCACTCCAACACTCTGCTTGTCTTTTATTTTTTGCCTTCTGGCCTGGGTACAATAAGAACAATTGTTCCAAACACAGCAAAGGTGAGGTTATGTCAGTCAGCCTGAGCTGCAGCATCCACAGAAAGATGTTTTCCATTCATAAAGCCAACAGTCATTCATTCATCCCTTGCAAATTCCAGCAAACACTTTAGAGGCCTCTTTGTAATGCAGTCAGTGTTTTATTGACCTGGAATCCTCCAGGGAATGCCATAAATCCATGTAACGTGTGCTACCATTTGTGTCTGGGTCCTGGATTGAACTGGGAATGTGTTTCAAACTCACACAGAAGCTGCCCAGTTCTCTGTGGGTCACAGACATAAAAAGCAGCTCAGATCCATTAATTAATTCTACAAAGGCCTCTCAGTATTGCCACAATTCCATCAACTGCTCGACTTTAAGCACAGGCTTAGATTTCATTGGCATGAGCAGGACTTAACCACACATTTAAACTTGAGCACGCGCCCAAAGCGTCGTCCTGCTGGCCAGGAAAGCAACCTGGATCCCTTGGGATTGATCCAGCTGGGGATGGGCTGATGGAGCAGCTCCTGGGGCTTCTGGTGGTGAGAGCTGGACCTGCTCCAGCCCAGAGCCCCCCGTGCCCAGCTGGGATTGGGATTGGGATTGCAGGTGAGAGCCCACCTGCAGAGCTGCCCCAGCCCTGGGCCCAGCACAGGGAGGAGCTGGAGCTGCTGGAGAGAGCCCAGAGGAGGCTCCAGGATGAGCAGAGGGCTGGAGCAGCTCTGCTGGGAGGAAAGGCTGGCACAGCTGGCATTGTTCACCTGCACAGGAGAAGCTTTGGGCTGAGCTCAGGGTGGCCTTGCAGGGCCTGAAGGAGCCCCAGGAAACCTGGAGAGAGACAATTTCCAGGGGATGGAGGGACAGGACCCAGGGAATGGCCTCAAACTGACAGAAATAGTTTGGATATTGGGAAGAAATTCCTGGCTGTGAGGGTGGGCAGGCCCTGGAAATGATTTCCCAGAGCAGCTGTGGCTGCCCCTGGATCCCTGGCAGTGCCCAAGGCCAGGTTGGACACTGGGGCTGGGAGCAGCCTGGGACAGTGGGAGGTGTCCCTGCCATGGTGTGGTGGGAACTAAATGATCTTTGATGTCCCTTCCACCTGAAACCATTCCATGACTGTTTCTAATTCAGATCCATGGATTTCTGCCCATGGATTTCTGTCTATCCCTGGATAAATCCCCACTCCTGAGCTCCAGCTGCCTCCCAAATGCCCTTCTGGGCTGGAAGCTCACACACAGAGCTCCCACATGACGGTAAAACCTCTCAGTCATCTTTTCTCAGACCAAACTGTTCTGCCTGGATCTCTGCCCTGACAAGCACAGGGATCACAGAGGTTTGGGAAACCCACAATTTTTTTTCCAGGATGGCAGAATATCACTGCTTTTCCAGGCAAAAGCAAACACATTTATGAGTCTGGCACGTTGGTCTGGAGAATGTGGTTTTGACAAAGCAGAATATCAAAAGGAAAATAAAACAGCAAAACCTCTCTGTGGGGCACTTTTCTCCTGTAGGTAATCATCAGTGACTCTCAGGACACTCCCTAAAAGGTTTCCAGGCTTTTCCTCATGAACACTTTGAAAAATTCTCGTTTGTGGCTCTGCATAAAGCAGGATCTCCCTCACAAGAGCTGCAGCTAAAATGACATTTACAGCTCTTTCTGAATTCTTCCCATTTATTCCTTAAAATGCCTCAGGCTCTCCAGTGAGGGAAGCATCCTCTCCTCCAGCACCTCTCTTCCTGCAGGAATCACCTTCCCAACAATGTGAAGAAGGAATTTGTAGATCCCAGTGATGCCTTGTGAAGGCTGAGCTAGAGCAGAGGCTGGGCAGAGCTAAAGAATAAAGCAGGGATTTATTCAAAGGATCTCCTCCATGGATCCACCTTGGGCAGCACAAGAGCCCAGCCAGGGCTNTGGGATACTGAAGCCCAAAGTCTTCTCCTTCCACCTTTCCATCCCCAGTTTCTTAGGCTTTTCCATGAATTTTTGTATTTTTGCACTACAGCAGCTCCCAGGAGTGTTTGAATTTCCTGTGACAGGCTTTGGATACAAAACCCCCTCAGGTCTGGGCATGGAATTCACCCTCCTGGGGATTAACAGCAGTGACAAAGGAGGATTTTTCCAGAGCTGCTGAGGGGGTTATTCCATGGATTCTGGATCAAATGGGACATTAATGTTACCGCAGGAATGGGCAAGGAACTGCTGAGGAAATGTCCATTAATTTCCCATCTGAATGATCACTGCCTAGCAGAACATAAATGTCATAAATCACCACCCTTAATCTTGAGCAGAAGTGACTGCTCTGAAAGGAGCCTTTTGTCCAAGGCCCAGCGGGTTTGAGATGTGAAGAAAGGACTCATAAAAAAAAGGGAGAAAATTTCCTTGAAACGGGAGTTTGGCTTTGACCCTCCGAGAGCAGCAGTCTGGTGAAATATCTGAAGGGTATTTTGTTTTTTATGGAGCAATAAACCACAGTGAGCTTCGAGCCTGTGGTGTCTCAGAGAGATTGTTGGGCCTGGAAATCACATGGCTGAGCGAGTGGCACGGCAGAAATGTTTGGCACCGCACCCGAGCTCGCGAGAGAAATGAGCGAAGAAAGGAGAACTTCTTACACAAGTGGAACCCAATTAATGTCAAAAAAAAACTTGTCAGATTTATGGTTCAATTTGTCTCGGGGAAAAGTGCAGGACTGACCCTTTCTTGTACTTTCTGGGTGAGTTCATTAAGAAATTCGCTGGTTCAGTCTGTTTTACAGTCAGGGGCACGTCCGCAGTGCTAAATCCAAGTCAAGGGTGGAGCTGGAGTGGCAGAACTGCTAAAAACACAGGAATTATTGGATCAATCACTCCAGAGATTCAGGTGATCAGCTAAATTGATTGATTCATTGATTGTCTACGTTGATCCAGAACTGAAATCAACAGCAGATCTGGGGATTTCAGAGAGACAAAAGAGGGTCCAAAGCCTTCTGAAGGCCACAAAGTGTGATTTGTTCCAGAGTCTGCCCATTTCTTGGGCTGCTTTATCAGAGAATTAATTAGGCTGGAAAAGACCTCTGGGATCATCAATCCCAACCTTTCTATGCTTATTTAAACCACTTGATAGCCCAATATCTCTTTTGGGGTTTTATGCTGTCAACCACTTAAATCCCTGAGTAATTTTGATCCCATGTTTGGACAATCTCATCTAAGATGCAAAATTAATGAACACAAAACATTTCCAGAGACCAGAAGAGGTGTATTTATGTGTTTTCTTAAAAATACTTTTCTGCAAAAGTCGTGGCTTTTTTACGGAATAAAAAGAAAAACAAAGGATTTGTGAAAAGGAATTTAAAAACATTTTAATTCTTCGCTTCATGCAAAGGGTGCTAAGGGTCAAAGGGAGCAAATCCCTGGAATAAAATGAATTTGGGTAAATAACTCAGCATTTCCACATCACTTCCTCTGTTTAACTTTTCCTGCAGGAGTGCTGGAATTGCTGGGCATTCTTATTATTGTAACACCCCAGTGGTGCCTGGACTGGTTCACTTGGAGAAGGATAATTGTTTTCTTTCAGTGTAATTACTGGCACAGGTTGCATTTGATCACTCTTCAAGACTTTCTTCTCTTTTGGAGAAGTTCCTTGTAAAGTTTTATGGACTCTGTTTTAATTGTCCGTGCTTGGTTCTAGGTTGATTGGTTTGATTCATTTCTTTCCAGTTTGGAAGGGGGTTATTTTTGTCTTTTCTTTTTTTTTTTCTTTTAATGTAGGATTGGTTTCGGGCTCTGAGTCTCTGATTTCACACAGTTGCACCTTTACAATTGTTCTGAAATTGTTCAAAATTGCTACATTTAGAATGGTTTGGGTTGGAAAAAAAACTTAAAGATCATTTAATTCCAACTCCCAACACCTTCCACTATCCCAGTTTCCTCCAAGCCTCGTCCACCCTGAGCTGGGAGATTTCCAGGGATCCATGGGTAGCCACAGCTTCTCTAGGAAATCTTTTCCAGGGTCTCAGCACCCTCACAATAAAACAAGAAAACAAGGGAATAAATTAAATATCAGGCATGGAGAACCACAGGAGATTTCCAGTTTAAGGTGCAGGGTTTGGATCCTTCCCCACTTTAGCTCTGTGTCACTTCCCATGAGGATCAGCTTTCCTGGGATGGATCGCCTGAAGGAACAAGGACCCAATCCCAAACCTGCCA
>VXBC01014426.1:46263-88274 GCA_013399945.1 Ploceus nigricollis
CTTAATTTAAATAATTAATAGCAAAAAAACCTTTATTCAAAACTCTGAATCTAAATAATTAATAACTAAAAAATATTTATACAAAATATTGAACAAAATTCTCCCAGACTTTCAGGACCAGCAGCAATTTTGAATGATAACATTTTATTTTTGCAGGAAATTACAGCCAAACAATGGTAACATTGACAATTTTGGGTGGGAAAATTGCAGGGAATGGAGAAAACATGGAATTAGGAATTTAATTTTATTGGGAAATCCATTGTTTGAGACATCAGAATTCCAACAGGAGGGTCCTCACTGAAAAGAGTCACCTTGTACTCCTAAATTGAAGAGGTAAAACCGGACAGGAAAATTCAATTTATCAGGGAAGAGGCTGAAAATGAAAATATAAACAAATGTTTTAGCCCAGGAATTTTATCCCTAGGAAAAAAGTCCAATTTTTTTCTTCAGATTATAGATATTATTTATCAAGATAATACTAAATTTTCATCTGGATTTCTAGTTTAAACAGCAAATTTAATCCCTGTTAGGGATTATTTTATACTCGAGCCTATTTAGGATCTTTAATTAAGTTTAAAACCTTTTTACTCAGGATTTTCCTGATTTATTAATTTTTTTCACTGTATCCTCCTACCTAACTTAGATTTAGAGGCTGAAACCAGATAAAATTTGATTTTTTGATATTTGATGATCAATTAATACTCACTTTAAGCCACAACTAAAACATTCCTGGGCCTTTAATCCAAGAAAAATTCCCTTTAAAACCTCCATTCAAACTTCGGGATGCAGCTTGAATTTTTGGGTATTTAAGGATAATTTCTGATGGAATTCTGCCTATGTGCCTGCTAAATGTACATCTTAATTAATTAATGATTAATGAAGAACTCATAAAAACCTAGACTCAGTTGAAACCAGCACAGCTGGATTTTTAAATTATCAGGACAAAATTTCTCTGGTCTGGACATGATTTTCTTTTAAAATTGTGTTGATTGATAGAAAATTTCTTCTAGAAATATTTGATTTATTGCATCAATATCCTTCTACTTATAGCAGTGTCAGTGTGCAGCAAGAATATTCATTAATATTTCGATTTGTTTATTTATTTATTTTTAGAATATTTATTTTAAATATCTGAACTTACAGAGAGGCTTTATATAAATTGAATTTTCCTTTGGGTGATTTTGTTTGGTTTGCACAATATTCCCTCCCAGAATACAAAATAATTTTTCGTTCTACATTTTAGTGACTTCCTGTTTTCATTTTTAAAGCTCAAATCTTTGTTTTCCCATTTTTTGCTGCACATTAAAGCCAAATCCTGTTCATGAATCTCAGTGAGACCACCAATATTCCATTTTTTTTGGGTGAAACAGGTTTTGTTTAACAGGGGAGAAAGTACAAGAAATTTTGGATATTTCTGGGGAGGAAAAAAAACCAGCTTTAACTCTTGAGTTATTGATCTTATTTCTGCTTTTTAGTCTCACCATGGCAAAACCAATTTCTCATGGCAAAATATAAAGATTGCCCCAGTTATCTGGCAATTGAACCTCTAAATTTAGAGAAAAAAACCACCAACAGCTTCACTATTATATCCGAAAATATTTTATTTTGGAGGTTTTTTTGTTCTAATTCTGATTATTTCTGGTTTTTTAAGCCAAGGCATTTTTCTCCCTGTAGGGAATGACCAGGATGAAGAATTCCAGCATCTACCCCAGGAGTGTTTGGTCTATAAAGGTACCGAAAATGCAATTTATTCTTAAACCACTGCATGGAACAGCTGGATTTTATCCCAAAGAGCAACTTTGAGGGAGACTGAAACATCTTGGAATGGTTTGGAGCAGCTCCTGCTTTTCTTCTCCAGGTGGAAAGCTCAGAGTAGAGGATTGGCCATGGGAATATTTCCCATCCCAAGGGAAATTCCTTTTTTATCCTTCCCTTGGCGTTGTAGCCCCAGGACATCCCAGCTGTCCCAGTGAAACCAGTGACTCCAAGGAGGTGAATGAGAGCAGAGAAGGGCAGGTTACACCCAAAAAAAAAATGGTGCAAATGGAAAAATAAGGGAATAATCCCTGGGAACTCTTGGGGTATGGAATAATCAAACCAAACAAGCGTGTGCTGGAAATTAAATCTCCCAGCTGGATTGATTGCTAATGGGCTTTTTTAAATTCCAGCCTTATTTACTGGGGAGAGATAAGAGCTGACTCCGAGCACTTTGGCTGATTCCAAACCCCGTGGAAGAAATCTAAAGATCACTCAAATTAAGAGGGGCTGGGAACTGCTCCCCGGGGGGATCCAGGGAATGTTTGCTTTGCCCCCATTAGAGCAGGAGAAGAGCCCAGAGCAGATTCAGGCCAATCAGAGAGACCATTCCATAAAAAAGTAGCAGCTGCTTTTGTTTTTTCTTGAGGAGCGTGGAAAAATCCATCCATTCCCATTAGCACCACGCTTTCCTCCTTTGGTTTTCCTGCTGCTTCGTGTTTTCATCCTGCAAACTCCAGAGCTTTCTGGAAAACAACCCTGGAAATGTGAAATAACCTTTTCCAGGTTATCTGTTTTAGAAGGTAGCAGTGGGTTCATTCATGTCTGAACAATTCTGGTAGAAATCCCAGGTGGAAAGGAGGACAAAAGCACCTGGGCTGGGTGAGGAATTGTGTNGGGGCACAGCTGGGACTCCATGGTCTTGGAACTCTTTTCCAACCTCAATGAGTCTGTGATTCTATAAAATATTTTGGATGTGTTTATTTTTTGATTTTGAGGACTTTCCTTCAGCCCCTTCAATGCCAATCGTGTGCTGACAACTGGTTTGTTGTGCCATTGTGGGATTTTTATTTCTTTTTCAGCCTGATTTTTGGGTCTGGGAGGGCTTTTCCAACCCAACTGATTCTGTGAAAGAGACTTTCTGGCAGAATAAGAACTTCCTGAATTATAAGACACAAAACAATAAGCAAAATTATACAAAATACCTGCTCTCTTTTCTGAAAAAGCACCACATTTTTTCCTCTGCCTCAACAGCCCTGAAATCCCAGCAGAAGGCACTGCCACAACCTCTGAGTACCCAGCACTGATTGAAAGCTCTCATTAACTATATTTTAGTTTTATATTCCCTGGGTGGCTTGGCCTCACAAATAGAGCTGTCACAGGCAGCAAGAAGTGGCTGTTCTTTCATTATTTTGAACTTTCCCAGCAGGATTCACCGCTCGGGCTTTTTTGAGCCACTTGTGGTTTGGAGCATGCAGGCCCCATGCATTATGTACTAGCTGGGATATTTCTACCTTAAATAGGTGGTGGAACTCTGCAGAGACTGAGTAACCTGTTGGCAAAATGTGACTCGCTCCAAACCTCAGCACGAAACCTCAAACCAAACTTTAAGATGAGAATTGGTTGAGAAAAAAGGTTTCTGTCTCGTGTCTCTGTGGAGAATTGGGTTGATGGAAATGGGCCAGCACCTTGGTACAGGATTAAAAAGCCCCAGGTTTTATTCTTCCTGCAGCTGACAGAGCTCCAAAATCAGGCTGAAAAATAACTCAAAATCAGGCTGGGAAAGAAACAAAAATTATATTCTAGCAGAACAAACCCGTTGTTGGCACATGATTGGCTTTGAAGGGGCTGAAGGGCTGGAGGAAAGACCTCAAATCAAAAAATAAACACATCCAAAATGTTTTATAGAATCACAGATTCATTGAGGTTGGAAAAGAGTTTCAAGACCATGGAGGTGAAGCTGGGCCCCATGCCCACCTTGTCCCCAGCCCAGAGCACTGAGTGCCCCCTCCAGGGGACACCTGCAGGGATGGGCACTGCAAAGCTCCCTGGGCAGCCCCTGCCAAGGCCTGAGCAGCCTTTCCATGGGCAAATTCCTCAGCAAAGGCAAGGAATTTTGGCAGGACTGGGATGGACATGGAGAAGACTCCCCAGGCCGTGTCCCTTGCTCCTTGGTGGAGGTGAAGGCACCAGCTGGGGTTGTTGAAGGTGCTGTGAACCCTGTGGAAGTCAACGAGAGCCTCGTTGTTGTCCTAAAATTACTGGGGAAATTGGGCATGGAAAAGGGGATGAATCCCATACCTGGGTGTTGTTCCAGAGCAGCTGGGGCTGCCCCTGGATCCCTGGCAGTGCCCAAGGCCAGGTTGGACACTGGGGCTTGGAGCAGCCTGGGACAGTGGAAGGTGTCCTTGCCATGGCAGGGGTGGCACTGGATGGGATTTGAGGTTCCTTCTACCCCAAACCATTCCCTGATTCTGGAGCAGATTGAGAATTCCTGATATCTGAGTCAAGAAATGCATCAGGATCAGCATTTTTGTCCCTCTGAATCTTGGGAATTGCAGAGAAAATTCCAGCACAAACCTTCCCCATGCACTGGAAAGTTCTCCCTGGACTGTGAGGAATTTGAGGTGGGATTTTTGAGTTGTTTTAGATGATGTGATTTTTTTTTTTTAATCTTTTACAGGAAGGGTGAGTTTGGTTCACATTTTCACTATATGGTTTCATAGGTCACAAGGCCCTTAGTTACAAGATTTTAAAGATTTATTGACTAATAAAACACTGCTAACAAGGGTATTTATGTTTTTGACTTAATCTTTCAATATTTGATCATGCTATAATGTAAGCTTTTTTAGTTAATTATGTTATGACACACAAACCTACAGTGCTGCATTCTAAACTCCTTGTTTACTTTTGTAACTTCTTTTATTTTTTTATATCTTAAACTCTAAAACTCTAAACTTTCCTCTTCTTAACTTTAGCTTTAAACTATAAATCCACATTCTCACTTCTATTACTTAAGTTTGGAAGCTTTTTCCAAGGTCTCAGATCAAATCCTGGGTTTAATTCTAAGCTTTGGCTTCCAGGTCTAAAGTTCTGAAAGTTTCCTGCATTTCAGATTCTAACCCTGGATGATACAGCAGAGGCTAAATCCTCTTTTTCTAAAAAAATTCTCATAATTAAGAGTTTTCCACCATGTTGAGTTTCAAGAAAAGGAAGATATCATCCAACAGGGTTAGGAAATAAAGGCAGCAAAAATGCAAATTTGTCCAAGTTCTTTAAAGACTTTTTTCCCCATTTTATTTCCTTAGCAATCTTACTCTGATCTGTTGCAGAATGTGGTGTCTGGTATCCAACTGTATCCATTTCCTTCCTATTCCTAGAGACAGATTTATTCCCAAAGGGAAGACGAGGAAGAAAGGAATAATTTTTCTAATACTTCCAAATTTTCTAGAAGCGTTTAATGAAAGTCTGAAGGAAAATGAAGCCCTTCCTGGGGTTTTTTAATACAAGCATTCAAGCAGAGCCCTTCCAGTGGTCATAAATAACTGTTTGTGCTCACAGGAAGCAAAATTATGTTTTGATGAAAGCTCATTAAAGAAAAAAAACCCATTTTTTTATGCTTTACCACAAATGCAAGGCTTTGCTGGCAGAGCAGGTTTCAGGAAGAGGAAAAACTGCAGGAGGAATCCATGGAAAAGGAAGGATTCCTTTCATTCTCAAGTAATTCTCAAGCATTTCTCAAGTGCTTCCTCATTTTGTAGACCCTGAAAGAGCCATTGGATATTCCACATTCCAGGTGTTGTGCAATTCCTCAGCAGATCCTGGTTGGATCCATCCATGGAAGCACGACCCACCTATTTCCACATGTGAATTTTATTCATTTGCACCACTTAAAGTTCAAAAAAAATCCTTCAATCCACGAGGAAAAATCCTGCAAAAATCTGCACTATTCCCCCATGCATATGCAATTCTGAGTGCTGGAATATTTTCTCTTGGATAAAAGCAAATGGTAAATTTGTCTTTTTTTTAAAAAAAAAACTTAATTGCCATGAAAATTGCTATGAAAACTTCCTATCAGCTCATTTTCCCCTCCCAGATGAACGAAAAAACTACAAAAAATCTGTTGGTGGTACAGCCCTACCACATTTTTTGTTCCTGTGTCCTCAGCCTTCTCCTGGGAATCTTCTCTCCATGGGACACAGGAGCATCCTGAGCTTGCCAGGGGCCTGGGAACAGAGCAAATTCCATGTCCTGTCACCTCTTAGCCCTCAGTTCCAGGTGCTATTTCCCAGCAGGATCTTGAATTCCTGGACTTTTTATCCCCTCTGTTCCAGCTGAACATTCCAAGTGCCCTCAGCATTCCTGGTTTGTCCTCCAGAGCCTCTCCAGGACCTGGACAGATTTGAGGCCAGTCTGGGTTTCCTGAACCTTTCACCAAATTTCATTTCTAGCTGAGCATCACTAAACACAAGCTCACTGCCTGGGAGTGATGGACACAGCTTTTTTAGGGAATTTAGTAGGATCTGGGCCAGGTGTGGAGGTTGAACTCCATCCTTACCTCACCTCGGTGCCTTTCCAGCAGGAATTATCTGCTCCAGACTCTGCCTTGCTCTGCGAAGGAGAGGGAAGCATTTCCGAAGCTCTTGGCTCTCTGTGTTAATAACAGAATGACACCAAAAGGCCGCTGGAAGAAATGCAGGTGGGAAGAGGGAGCTGAAATCCTTTGAGAAGGCAGAATCCAGCCAGGGAACTGCTCCGGAGGCTCTGCTGCCTCGGAGAGCATCGCCCTCACCACAGCTCCCAGGGCAGGGATGTGGATTTCCTCAAAATCTCCTCAAAATCTGAGTCTGAGCTCCCTGAGCTCCAGAGAATTCCCAATTTTAATGTCAAAATTCCAGCGGGATAAGGCTGAAATAGCAGAATTGAAACAGAATTCAGCAAAGTGAAAATGGGGGTGAGAGCAGTGAAGAGGAGCAGAGATAGAAAATATTGTGAAAGGAATCAAGTCCTTTAGAAAACCAGAATGAACAAGGCTGGAGGAGACCTTCCAGATCCTCCAGTCCCAACTTCATCACCCCAAAAAACTCCTCAAATCCCCTTTTTTAAAAAATGTTCTGTTAAAAAACTCCACATGTTTGTAGGGAAAAGATATAAAAATCCAAATGGTTTTAGAAGCTGAGAACTTCCACAGAAGCTGAGGCTGTTGAACTCACATGAAAAGAGTTTGCAGGCTTTACAAACTAAAGGGAACAGGCTGAAAAAAATAAAATAGTTTCCTCTATATGGGGAAGGAGAGGAAAAAGGGAAAAGGGAAAAGGGAAAAGGGAAAAAAAGGGAAAAGGGAAAAGGGAAAAGAAGGGAAAAGGGAAAAGGGAAAAGAAGGGAAAAGGGAAAAGAAGGGAAAAGGGAAAAGAAGGCAAAAGGGAAAAGAAGGGAAAAGGGAAAAGGGAAAAGAAGGGAAAAGGGAAAAGGGAAAAGAAGGGAAGTGGGAAGCAGAAAGGGGAAGGGGAAGAAAGGGAAGGGAAAGGGAAAGGGAAAGGGAANAAAGGAAAGGAAAGGAAAGGAAAGGAAAGGAAAGGAAAGGAAAGGAAAGGAAAGGAAAGGAAAGGAAAGGAAAGGAAAGGAAAAGGAGCAGCTGTGTTGTGCATCCTCCACCTCACACAAGGCACTCACTGCTCCAGGCAGGGAAGAGTTTTTGCCCAGAACATTCCCAGAGCACTTGGACAAAGCAAATCCTGTTTTATTGCAGTTAAAATCTTGTTTTCCTTGTTGTGCTGTTGGTGCTCAGAATATCCCCACTCCATCAGCACAGCTCAGGGGGTGCAGGTTGATATTCTACAAAAAAGAGCAAACACAGAGTGAGGAAGGGGAGAAAAGGGAGGGGGATTAACACCAGTTTAAAACTGTCAAACCCAGACAGCTCTACATGCAAAAGGGAGCCAAGGTTAAGGTCTTTGCTTGATTCACTGTCACTTGATAGCTACAGGAAATTAAACCACAGAAGCTCCAGTCAAAAAGCATTAATAAAAGCAAGGGAATTCAGGTTGGGAAAAATGTTATGATGATTAAATGTCTTTTTTTTTGTGTTTTGGGGATGCTCAGGTGAGGGTGTCCCACTGGAAGTGTGGCAGGAACTGTGGATTTTGGTGTTGTCACTGAGTTTTTGCAGCTTGGCTGATCCCAAGTCCTGATGGAATATTACTCACAGCAGCCTTAATCCCAACAATGCAGTGCAGGGACATTCCAGCATCTGTTAGGAATTGTGGCAGCTCCGGAGGGCACAGCTGGTCATGTTTGAAGTTGAGACCCTCTGGTTTGGGCAAGGAGCTGTGGTGGAAAAAGAAATGCCAAGGTTCTGGAACAAAGGAGGGAATGTTTTTCCTCGTGGAGCCATTTTGCATTGGCCAAAAGGATGGTGTAACTCACAGCAGAACTTTGGGAGTTAGATAACTGGGCTGAAATGGTCTGAAACTGGGTTGTTCCTCTTAAAAAATACCTGGGTTGGAGGTCTGGAATGGTTTCATCCATGATTTTTCACCCAGCAAGATGGGCACATTTCCCTTTGCAGTTCTATGGGAAGCCCTGGAATTTTTTGGTCTCTGGGTCTGTTCTATCCCTGGGGTTTGGATGTGGAAAAGTGCCTGGGGATCATCCTTCATTTCAGCCCTCTTGCCCCTTTCCCAGCACTTAAAAGAAAGCTGAAAGTCTCTCTCATCATAAAGGAAGCCCCTTAATGGAAATCTTTGACATGGATGGAGCAGTGGAAACACTCAAACTGCTGGAAATGGCCAGGAGAAAGGGGGGAAAAGGGAAAAACTCAGCAAGAACAAGCCTAAAATGAACTATTTGACAGAGAATCATAAGCTTGTTTCAATTATAAAAAGCCACTTGAGCCCCAGTGTGCGTTCCCCGCGCACAACAATAAATCAAGATCACTTACTTGAGGAGCTTTGTTATAAAGCAGCCCTGCTTCCTTCTGGGATTAATGACTAAAAATCCTGCTAAAGATTAACTGGCTGGCTTTAATTTCATTAAGGGGGAGAAAAAAAATCAGCATCTCCCACATTTTTCAGCTTTGGACAGCCCCCACTCTGCACTTGGTTGTTGGGGCAAAGGCGGAGGAGGCAAAGCCTCCCGAAGGAGTTTTGTTTCAGGGAATGTTATTCCCCAAAGTGCTGGAATTCTATTCCTATTTCTGCAAGAATTCCCATATTAATACAGAGAAGGAAACCCTTCCTGAGGGTTTTGAGAATCAGCTGTGCAGAGCAGCATCAATGGGAACAGTCTGAATTAATGGGAATTGTTTCCTCGCTGTTCACACAGGCGACAAAGACCAAATGCCCAACAAATCCTTCATTGTTTTGGGTTTGGAATCTTGAGCTGATCCTCCTGGGCATCCCCTTTATCTGGGATTTTCATCATCTGCCATGGATTGCAGGATTTGAAGGATTTAGCAGCACAAACTTCCTAAGAAAATCTTGGGACAGAGTGGGCATCCCTTCACATCCCCCCTGGAGCATGGCAAGAGCTGGATAACCCAGTTCAAAGTGAAAAACAAAAGGAATTTTCCATATTTAAATGTACAATTCCCTCACAAAGCATTCCCTGATTTCTCCAGGTGGGTGAGAAAGGACTGTGCACTCAGCTCTCCTGAAATAATTAAAAGGTCATCAATTTGCTGTCACTGTAGTGATATGCTTTAATTACATTCTACAAATCTATTGAACAAGCTATCAAAGGCAGATTATATTGCTGAGATGTGTTATTATTTTAACAACAAACCAATGTCTGTTTGGAGGAATGCATGGAAATATGATCTGGGCACAGCTGAGATGAATCCAAATCTTCTCTATTGCAGCATTATCTGGATTTGCCAATCAGAGAACTCTGTTCAAAAATGAAGAACAAAAGAAATTCAGGCAAGCAGCAGATCTTGTACACCAATGTTCAGTGTTTTTTTGGGTTCAAATTTGTGTTCAAACTGAAATAGGGGAAATTTAGGTTCAAATATAGGAAGAAATTCTTCCCTGTGAGGATAGGGAGGCCCCAGCACAAGTTTTCCAGAGAAGCTGTGGCTGCCCCATCCCTGGAAGTGTCCAAGGCCAGGCTGGATGAGGCTTGGACTACCATAATTCAGAAGTACAACTCATATCCCTAAATTTTAAAGTTACATATCCATACTCAATCCTAATGATCGCCAGCTGATTTGTTTTCCAGCCTACTCAGAGGATCTGCTCTTGGAATCTTAGCAGGCAGCTCAAAGATGAAATTAATTCTATTTTATCCTAGCAAAAGTAAAAGAATTCTCCATCCTGTCAAACAAAATATCATGGAGAGGTTCCTTCAAGGATTAGGATAGGGAGGAAGGACAAGTTAAGCAAAAAGAACAATGGAACACAAGAGATTTCAAAGATGATGTCAAGGATTTGCTGGAAGTGCCTGTTGGAAGGGCAGTTTTCCCTTTGCTCCTCACCAGGACAAAGGAGGATGGAGAAACCACAGCAAAAGAGGAAATCTTCCGGACCTGGAACTCGGTCCCTCAGCTTGGCTGCAGCTCTGAGGCTCAAGTCTGCCTCATAAATTTTACAGGATTAAAAGGCACAATAAAAAGGCAGTTTCAGAAGAAAGGGATGAGTCAAGGTCCATAAAACCCTGGGGAAATTTGGTGCTGTTCTCAGGAGGACTTTTCCAGCATCCTGCAGAAAACATCCCACCAAAATCATCCATGGTCAGATGGAAGATATCTAAAATCTCCCAGTCTGACAACAAAAGGTTGGTGTCATCGTGTCCCCAGGCTGCTGAAAGTGTCACTGACCTCTGTGTCACATGTCTGGAGTCACTGGGGTGTGCTGGGCTCTTCTGCTGGTCCAGGGAGCAGGAGGGAGGAGCTGGAGTTCACCAAAATCCAGAGAAAAGGATTGCAAAGGCACCATCTCCTGCCACTGATGGTGCCCTGTCCTGTGGAACAGAGGCTCCAGGACACTTCCCAGAGTTCAGTCCCTTCCCACGATCCTTGGAGAGCTGCAGGTTGGGAAGCTCTTCTGCATTATTGTTACAAGGAGGGGACACTCCATGGACCTGGCTCCAGAACTCCTCAGGGGCCTGAGGGTGGAAACTGCAGCCAAGGCACAGACCAGGATCTTATCACAGATTCATGGAATGTTCTGAGCTGGAAGGGACCCACAGGATCATCAATCCAAGCCCTGTCCCTGCCCAGAGCCCCAGCATTCCCACCCTGGGCATCCCTGGCAGCGCTGCCCAAAGGCTCCTGGAGCTCTGGCAGCCTCGGGGCCGTGCCCATTCCCTGGGGAGCCTGGGCAGTGCCAGCCCCCTCTGGGGAAGAACCTTTCCCTGAATCCAGCCTTGATTTCACTGCACTTCACTCCTCTTTTTCATCCTCCAATATTTTGAAAGGATCTCACTACCACCCTTTGATTAAAAGGCTTTACTAAAAACCCTTGAAGGGAAGACTGACAGAGTTGGGATAGTCCAGCCTGGAGAGGAGAAGCTCCAGGGAGAGCTCAGAGCCCCTGCCAGGGCCTAAAGGGGCTCCAGGAGAGCTGGAGAGGGACTGGGGACAAGGGTGGAGGACAGGGCACAGGGAATGGCTCCCAGTGCCAGAGGGCAGGGCTGGATGGGATCTTGGGAATCAGGAATTGTTCCCTGGCAGGGTGGGCAGGGGCTGGGATGGAATTCCCAGAGCAGCTGGGGCTGCCCCTGGATCCCTGGCAGTGCCCAAGGCCAGGGTGGACACTGGGGCTGGGAGCAGCCTGGGACAGTGGGAGGGGTCCCTGCCATGGCAGGGGTGGCACTGGATGATTTTTAAGGTCATCTTTAAGGTCTTTATGCTCTCTCTGGGCAATCTGTGCAAGTATCAAATGGTACCAGAATATTTGGCAGTGGTTTGGGCAATATATTCTCCATGCATGCCCAGAAAGTTGTTCCTAAATTGTTCCCTCTTCCTGTTCTGCCCTTACCTTGCATTACCTGACTAAAAAGAAGGGAACAACCCCATGATATTCCATTTTCCTTCCCATTAAATAAAACCCCTATAAACCCTGAGAATTAGAAACTTTTCCTCTCTCCTCTTGTTGCTTCATGCTCGGTGTTGGTGAGTGAGGTTTTTCTTCTGAGTTACTCCCAGTAATTACCACAAACTTTTCCCAACACCAAGGCTGAATTCCCAACAGAATTTGCTGGGAAAAGCGCTCCAGCAAAACCCGGGACACTTTGTGAAAAGTTTTTTACCTCACAGCAAGCACCTGAGGAACCAGATTCACCACACAGGAGAAGTGTCAGGCCTGAGCACACAAATCCTGGCTCCCACCACCTCCTCCTGGCTGGAGGAGCTGGGCTGGGAACCCTTTCCCTACATTCAATTTGCAATCAGCCCCATGTGGAACACCCCCAGCCTGTGGTCAGCGGCCGCACGCAGACTTTGTCATTTTGCTTACTGACCACACGCTGCCATTGATCAATCCCAAATTGGATTATTGTTAGCTTTAAAAGCGCCTCAACAGCAGAAAGTGGCGGGGGAGGCTGGCAAAGCAGAGATGGATCGTGGAATAAACAGCCCCAGTGACAGGACTTCAGCCAGAATTGATCACTGTCAGCGAGTTAGTGGTCAGCTGTCTGACCTTTGGGGCCCAAAGCAAACATCAGAATAATGTTTAGACAAACACATTTGATTTTGGAGGTAATGGGTATGTCAACTAAATGACAAACCTTAGAAAGGTCAAAGGGAGAGCCATTTTTCAGGCTTTTTTCAGGCATTAATCGTTCGTTTGGGGAGCGGTGTCTTTTGGAGCTGGACGGAGGGAGAAGTTCACTTTGTGGGTGTTTTTGTGTCTTCACAGGCACCAAAAATTCAGCCACAGGGAGCATTCCCATCAAAGCCAGGCTGTCTCTAACCCCTGCCACTCCCAGCTGCCTGTAGAACCTAAAACCCTAAAAGAACCTAGAATCCTAAAAGCAGTGGGGTCGGGATTTCAGGCTCTGGAGGAATTTCAGCAGAGTAAAACCCCAGCACAGCTCCCTGTAGGAGATGTGGGGAAAGGCTCTGAGCACCTGGATGAAATCAACTTCTCCACCAGCACTGGGAGATGCCTGTGGCTCATCATGGCCTGGCACCACTCATCCCAAAATCCCAGAGCTGTGGAATCAAGGTGGGAAGAGCCCTCCAGGATCATCCAGTCCCACCAGCAGCACCATCATCATCACCCCAGGGGCCACATCCAGACACCTCCTGAACACTTCCAGTGACTCCCCCACCCCCCTGGGCAGCTCATTCCAATTCCTGACCACTCCTGAGGGATGAAATTTCTTTCCTCATGAATCTGAACCTCCCCTGGTACAATTTAAGGCCATAAATGGGGCTTTTCCCTCTCTTGTTGTGCCACATCCTCCAGGCTGGGAGGCTCCTGCAGCACATCCATACAGGGAGGAAGGCAAAGGAAAAATGCTTGGATATGTTTTGGAGAGGTTAATAAATAAGAAATCCTAAAGGTACTGGAATATCCTTGTGATTTCACAAGATGCAGTAGGGCCAACACGGGGAAAACCCCAAGAATGCTGGTGAAAAATTAAGGAAAATGAACAAAAAATGATAACACAAATAACAAAAAAACTTTTGAGTTGACACTTTACTGGCTCTGGCTCTTGGACTGCTGTTTAAACATCTTTTTCCTCAATTATTTTCCTGACAGAGTTGAAAGCAGCATGAGATATTCTTGCAGAAAACCCCAGCAGGGTCTTTTTTTATGGTGTGTACATCAAAACCACTTGGGAAACAAAGTGATTTTAATTGTCTTATTAATTAATTTCTAATTTATTGTTATTCATAATCTTATCATTAATTAATTATTAATAATTAATTTAAAATTTTATTATTAACTCACTTCTTCACACCCACCCCCTGTCCCCAAAAAACATTTGAACAGCAACACCGTGTTAAGGAAGGAAGGCTCTGGAACTGGAAAAAGGAAGCTGCTTCTGCTGGTATGTAGAAGAAGCAAAGAAATACTTGGAATATCCTAACAATATCCAAATTAACTGTTTATGCCCAGGCAGATCATTTATGCCTGGAAATGAGGAATATTTTTCATTTTATATTCTCCAGGCCTTGACTTTTAGGTCTCTGTCCTCACTGCTGGAGGTGACAGAGCTTCATTGTAGAATTGGTCAAAAATCAGGAATTTTGTTTGGTAAGAAGATTTTCAGTCTCTGACTTTCCAGGCCAGACTTAACTGTTGGAACCCTGGCTGCTGAGAATTTCAGCCTTTCTGTGCTGACAGGCACTGACCCCCAGAGAACACTGCATTGACCTGAGGCCCTGGAGAAGCTTCCAGAATGGAATGACAGAACTGGGATTGTGGGGGTGGAGTTTGAACAGCAGTGTGTGATATCACAGGGTGGGAAACTCAGAGTTGAAGGGTTTAGAATACAGGAATAGATATAAAGCAAGATGGAGGTTTTAGGGTGGAGGCTGCTCCTTCTTCTTCACCTTCTTCTCCAGGGGTTTGGGTGGTTTTGTGTCATTGGATAAAAAAGTCCCCATTGTGGGCAGGGGTGGTTGGTTATTGGGTTAAAAGTGAAAATAATTCAGGTGTCATTCCTTAATTGGACAGTTTATCCTTAAAAGGCCTTGCAGAGAGAGAGATGGGGCTCCATTTTTAGTTTGTTGGAGTGAAGTGCTGCAGAACTCAGGGTTTGTGAGACTGTGACAGAGATAAGAACTGATAAACATCTGATCCCAACAAGAAATATCCTCTCACACATTTAATCCCTACCTTGACAGAAAAGAAGCAAAGACTCCACACTTAACTAATCCTTGTCCCTTACACCAGCCTTTGGGAAGGTCCCTGCAGTGCCACAGGCTCTGCATCGATTCCCATGGCTTGTACAGTGGCTGGGGTGTAGCAAAGTATGGTGTAAAATGAGAGAAAATATTGATTTCCAGAAAGTTAATATTATTAAAAGGCAGTTGTATTCATCTCCTTCTGGAATTTTAGCTGGGGGTTTTCCTCTTGGAAAAATCAATGGAAGTAATAGTCTTGTTATAGCAGGAGCAGTTGTTAGGCGATTTTTTCACTCCGACGCTTTTAGGCTGTGCTAAGAGCAGAAGAGTTGAAAGGCTATAAAATTATTGACTGGGATTTACAGGACTTGAATGACTGAAGGTTTTATGTTCATCATTTTTTGTCACTTTATCTGCCAGAAAAATATTTTAATTAAGCAGGATTTTAATTGTGTCTGGGTTCTGTTTGTACCATCAGAAAAATCCCAAAGTATTTGAGGTAAAATCTCCTCGTCCCAATTTGTTTCAATGATCAGATTTGTGAAAGGACTCCAAAATACCTCAAACTCACATAAAATAATTTCTACAAATTCCTGGAACATATGAATGACTGACAAGTAGATGTTTAATATTTTCCCTTAAAAATTCAGTTTTCTCTCTTAACAATTGCTCAGATTTTCTCCCATCATTCTTGGGAACAGCTCATTTCACCTTCTCACCAGTGCAGGCCTGACAAGGCCAAAGCCAGGTCCAGTTTCAGCTGGAAATCAAATCTCTAAATTCAGCAAAAATCCATAGAATTCCCACATTTTTCTCAGGAGAAGCTCATAATGACCAATTCCTTGACTCCAACACAGAACTTGCCTTTTTAGCCAAAACCACCTTCACCTCATGTTTGTTTTCCTATTCCTATTTTTCAACCAAAACATTTATATAGAAAATAGGGGAAATTTGTGTGATAAATCACCTGAAATTTCACCTGAAACTTTGTACAAAGAGAGGAAATGGTGGGTGCTGCCAGCCTCAACTCATGAGCCAAGGAACCATTTGGGGCAGTGGGTTCAGGCTGAAGGAGGGCAGGGCTAGATGGGATCTTGGGAATCAGGAATTGTTCCCTGGCAGGGTGGGCAGGGGCTGGGATGGAATTCCCAGAGCAGCTGGGGCTGCCCCTGGATCCCTGGCAGTGCCCAAGGCCAGGGTGGACACTGGGGCTTGGAGCAGCCTGGGACAGTGGGAGGTGTCAGGGTCAGGGCTGGAACTGGATGATCTTTAGGGTCTCTTCCATCCCAAACCACTCCATGATTTGTTTCCACCCTTTCCCCAGAGCTCCTGCATGCTCAGGTGTGCAAACCACCAGGAAAGAGGGCTTGGATTTTTCTCTTTGTCCATCTTTTGACCCCAGGATGTGCAGCCAGAATCCCAAAGCTGTTGGATTGCTTGTTTTGGGTCCTCTGTGGTGGAAGGGGAAGCTCACACAAACCCTGGAGGAGCATTCCCAAGGCGTGAATGGCTGTTGGCTCCTGAATCCAAGGAAAGGCTGTCTCCCTGTGGTTTCTCCTGGTCAGTGAAACCACAGCCTCCTCCTCTTCTCCTCCATGACCCTCTGGCTCTCAACTCGGCCTGATCCCTCTAAATCTGTCAGGGCAATTATCTGCCATCAGCTCTGTGCTATCAACAGGAAACAAGTGCTCCGTGTGACAAGAGGAGCACTGCAACAACACAATTTGGAGTCAGACCAGGCTTGACAACAGCTCAGCTTCCCTGCTTTTGAAAATCCAAGGTGTAAAAGGCAAAATCCCTTCCCTCACAAAGATTTCTTGGCCAAATAAATGTTTTACCCACATCTATGTGGACCACACACCCCTTTACAATGAAAACTGTTTGTAAAATAAGGAGGTAATAAATGGTTCCTGATCTAAATCATCAATAATTAATGACAAAAAAAAATCTTAAATAACCATCTTCTTCCTGCAGAGCAAATGCAAGTGTTTCAAGCTGCAGTAATTGCCTACAAATTAACTTGTAGCAAAAATGAAGAGGGAAATGTTCTGCTGTTCCTGTGTCACGCTGGTGTTTTACAGCCACTTAAGGAGAGCATCTTGCAGTGAGCTCAGTGTGTGAACTCCTGGAGATCAAAGCTGTGTTGGATTATACATTTTTCTGACTTAGAGATGGGGTAACTGAGAGGTGCTTTAAAGACTTTTATTCTATTTTTAGTCTTATGAGAAGGGTGAGACAATACAGATGTTATAATTTACGTTATCACAATCAGAAGTTGACTATTATTTCTTAATTATAATACACTAGAAGTGTTTCTTGGCCCATNTAATCCACTAGAAGTGTTTCTTGGCCCATCAGCTTTAGTCACACTATGTTGTAAATGTTTTAAAGTTAATTATCCAAAATTACCCCTCGTGGGTCCTACTTCATAGTTCTATTTTTTAAGTATTTTTAAGTATACATTTTATTTTTTTAAGTCTTATTTGTGAGGCCATCCTTTGAAACTTTTTTCTAGCTCCATTTCTCTCTCAACAATGTCTGTCCTGTTCCATGGCATTTCTAAATCAGCATTTCTTGTGTCAAGGTATGCACACTGTGTGAGCCTTCTGTCAGGCTTGGAGAATTCCCTACAAATCCATTTCCCACAAAGCTCACCAATCACATCCTACACCCAGACTGCTTTTCCTGAGCAAATCTTGGCACAGGAGTTGTTGTAACCAGGGCCAGTGTGTGGGAAACTGGGAGAGGAGTGAAGTGTGTGGCCTTTCCAGCATGGATTGATCTGCAGGGCCTGGAAAGCTGACACGGTGCTGCCAGAGAGGAAAGGAATGCCATGGAAAACTCTTGTTTAATCTCTTATTTCACAGGATCATGGAATTCTCTGTTCTGGAGCCAGGCTGGGAGAGCTGGAGCTGTCCAGCCTGGAGGGGAGAAGCTCCAGGGAGAGCTCAGAGCCCCTTAAAGAGCCTGAAGGGGCTCCAGGAGAGCTGCAGAGGGACTGGGGACAAGGCATGGAGGGACAGGACCCAGGGAATGGCTTCAAAGTAGGATTTGATGGGATATTAGGCAGGAATTGTTCCCTGGGAAGGTGGGGAGGGGCTGGGATGGAATTCCCAGAGCAGCTGGGGCTGCCCCTGGATCCCTGGCAGTGCCCAAGGCCAGGTTGGACACTGGGGCTTGGAGCAGCCTGGGACAGTGGGAGGTGTCCCTGCCATGGCAGGGGTAGCACTGGGTGAACTTCAAGGTCCCTTCCAACCCAAACCATTCTGGAATTCCATGAGCAGGCAACAATTTTCATGTTGGGATTAAGCACCACATTCCATGGATACCTTTGGAAGCCTGCTGGGACCCTGAGGCAAGGAAAAGGACAGTTAGGGACACATCCACCAGCTCACAGGTGAGGTGACACCTTCTCCCACCATCCTGTCCCATCCCAAGGAGCTCCACAAAGGAAGATCAGGCTCAGGCTGTCCCAGGGGCTCATCCAGTGGGGCCCAGTCACCATCTGGGATGGAGCTCACAGCCAGCTGAGCTGGGGTGCTTTCCTTTTTAAAATAATACATTAAAAAACAACAAAAAATATGATTTGTGACCTGCCTGTGGGCAGCTTTATTACATCCCTATGTCTAATAAACCACACCAGAACCCTCCCTCTACCCTCTCCCTTGTCCTAAATTATTAATTCCTGATGTCCAGTGATCATCAAGAAGCGTGGTGGCCTTTGAAAAGGAAGATTTAGCAATATTAATAACTCCAAATTGCCCAATCTCACCCAGGCCGCAGCTCAGGGCGGCTGGAATATTCTCAACAAAATGTCATTGCATTAAAATATGGTGTTTATCAAGGCTGGGTTATTCTGTGGAGATTTATTGGGTTTGACCAAGTTTTCTGAAGGCCAAAGGTTTTGTCTTGAGGCCTGCACCAAAGCCAGGAGCTTTTCAATACGAAAACAGCAATTTTTGAGCCACTTCCAAGTCAGAAAAATGTTCCTAAAGTTTTGTTTTCATTCCAGCAGGGAACAAAAACATTGCTGGAACCTTAATATTTTCATGACACTGAATTTTTACTCTGTGGCTAGCACCAGCAAAAATTCTCATGGTGTGAGTTGATTGTGAGTGAAATGTCTTTATTTTGTGGGTGTTGATGCTCTTCTGCCTCAGTGCATTTGTACATGAGTTCCATTTATCCTCTTCATGCTTTTGATTTTTTTGGGCAGCTGATTTCTTGCTGTGGATCAGCTGTGAAAGGGCAGAAGAGGATTCCCAGGAATCATGAAATCATCAAGGTGGGATGAGACCTCCAGGACCATCCAGTGCCACCAGCATCACCCCAAACCCTGTCCCCAAGGGCCACATNGAGCCCCTTTCCAGCTCCCTCAGCTGCTTCTCCCAGGATGTGTTTTCCAGACCCTTCCCAGCTCCATTCCCTTCTCTGGATAAACTTCCTTCATGTCCAGCAAATAAACTGGGTGAGGTACCCATAAATATATTAAGAAGTTTGGGGTTTTTATATAGAATCACAGAAGCATGGAATTATGGAGTGGTTTGGGTTGGAAGGGAACTTAAGGATGATCCCATGCCACCCCTGCCATGGCAGGGACACCTCCCACTGTCCCAGGCTGCTCCCAGCCCCAGTGTCCAACCTGGCCCTGGGCACTGCCAGGGATCCAGGGGCAGCCCCAGCTGCTCTGGGCATTTAAATCTTTTCCCCTCCTTTCTGTTGCCTGTTTCTGTACATCTGATTAATGCTTGTGTCTCCCAAAAGGCCACCTGAATGTTTTGCTACCTATGGGATGATCCTTGTGTGAGTTAGGGATTTTTTATTGCTTTTCCCAAAATTGTGTGGGGGCTGAAATGATACAGAAGAAGCTGGGCAGGCTGGGCCATTATCTTCATCTATTTTATCATGATTTATTTCAGTTTTTGTGGTTGTGGCTGGGCAGGGAGGAACAATGTCCGTGCTAATTCAATTTTTGTGCCTTCTGATCCATCCACATTTTGGACCAGGAAACCTTATTCCAAAACACTCTACTTTGGAGGCATTATTGAGTAAGAAAGGACTGTCTGGAGAGGGTTTTGAGACTCAGGGGTGAGAAATTTATCTCATATTAAGCCTTTCATTTACAGAGAACCCAACAGCTCCAGCACCAGTGGGAATTCACTCATTGATTCCCAGGTTTCCTTTTCCACAGCACTTCCCCGTGCTGGTAACCCCGTGTCATTTGTGGCTAGAAAATGAAGATACCCCAGTGTGTTATTGTCAGTCCCAGTCCCTGACCAGGCTGTGACAGCCTGGAGAAGCCAAAGCCTGCCAGGCTCCTTCTCCAGCCTCCCAAAGAAACCCAGGCAGCAGCCGGACGACAGGAGGAATTTCCATGATGCAAAAATTAGAGCTGATTGATGAGGAAGCCACTCATAAAATGTCATCTCTCATCGAGGGGGAAGGACCCCAGCAGCAGTGACAAAGTGACGTTGGCCAGCTCTGACAAACGGGCCTGGGAGCTGCCGTATCGACGGCGAGGCCCGGTATCGATCCGGCTGCCAGCTTTATCATATTACACAATTATGAGATTGGATTTGCATTTTTAATTCTTTTAGGAGGAATTGGCCCCGAGGCAATTACAAGAGGGAAATGCTGGGATGGAGCCTGCTGGTCCAGCCTGGGAGAGTCAGAAGCTTTTAGGGAGAAGCAGCCACTGTCAAAGGGAAGTTCTGCTCAGCAGGGCCGTGACAAGGAAACAATGGGAGCACAAAAGCAATAAAGCTTTAAAGGATTTGTTCCCAACTGTCTGGTCTCGAGGGACAAAAAAGCAAAACCAGCTCACCATTAAAGCTGGGCTATTAAAGATGAGATCCATGGGATCTTGGCTTTGTATGGATCATAATCCCAGGGATGTGAGGCCTGGAGAGTCTGGACAACACAGCAATTGTCACCTCACTTCTCCTCGTAAGAGAGGAGTGAGGCACAACTTTTCCTAAGGTTTGCTGTCAGAAGCTGAAAGAGCTGCAGAGAGAGAAAAACATCTCTTATCTCTGTTCTCTCTTCACTCTCTAGAATGTGAAATGGAGATTGTTTATCTTCAGTAACCAATCCTGGTCCAGCTGTGTCTGGACTCTGGAGAAAGTCACGAGTCTGTCTAAGATAGGTAAGTTAAAAGTAAGTATGTAATGTAGCCTCTCTTCAATTATTATTAATGTATTTTAGTATAGATTTAATAAAGTATATTCAGCACCTCAAAAGCCTTCTGATATCCTCGGACATCCCTCACATCACGTCTCATCTCCCATGGGGTTGCCCTGTTTATACAATAAGCAATCAAAAAAACCCCAAAATATTTTAACCCCAGGCCTCAGCTCTTTGTAGAAGCCCATGGACGTGAGGCCTGGAGAGTTTGGAAAACAGAGCAAGCAAAAAAAATTCAAAATATTTTAACTCCAGGCCTCACCTGTTTGTAGAAGCCCATGGATGTGAGGCCTGGAGAGTTTGGACAACACAGCAAGCAAAAAAACCCCAAAATATTTTAACCCCAGGCCTCAGCTGTTTGTAGAAGCCACCCAAGCTGGGTCTAACAACAAGCAAAAAAAAACCCCAAAATATTTTAACCCCAGGCCTCAGCTCTTTGTAGAAGCCCATGCACATGAGGCCTGGAGAGTTTGGACAACACAGCAAGCAAAAAAAATACAAAATATTTTAACTCCAGGTCTCACCTGTTTGTAAAAGCCCATGGACCCGAGGCCTGGAGAGTTTGGACAACACAGCAAGCAAAAAAAACCCAAAATATTTTAACCCCAGGCCTCAGCTGTTTGTAGAAGCCACCCAAGCTGGGTCTAACCATGTCAGGCTTTTGCAAGCCAGGTGAAAGGATTGCTTTCTCAGGACAGCTCTTTTGTCCAGAGTTGGACAAAATCTCTTCCTCTCACCGACATGTGCTGTTGTAGGATTAGTTCTCCTGGGATTCTGTCCTCAAAGGAAATCCCTTGAGGTGAATCCACCCTCTGTTGGCTCATTCAGTTCGTGTGAAGTGGGTATGGGGCTCTTGCTGCCTTTGCTGCAGTATCAGTGCAAAAAACAAATTTATTCTTCATTTTTAATTAGAAAAAATAAGGTGTTTGTGGTGTTTTGAGGCCTGTGGATGAAATGTCCTGAGCAGGTTTTTGACCATAGAGCTCCTTTTGGGAGTACCTGATTTTTGAGGAAAGTTTTTTTTTTTCCAGATTCAGCAATGTTGTATTAAATGATTTCTCCCTTCTCCAGTTCCAGCTTTTCTGCACCCAGCAAGCTCTTCCTTGATTTCCTTGATTTCCTTGACCTTGGTAACATTTACCTTCGGATCAGGAGCTGCTGGATTTACATTCAGGGACCATTTTTCATTTTTTCTCAAAACAAAAAAATACAAGAACCTTTGGATTTTCATAGAATCACAGAAGATCAGAGGACCTTAATGAAGAGCTGACTGTAATTACCCATTAATTCCTATCGATTTCCAACCCGAGCCATTCCATGATTCTGTGACATGAATTAACATCATCTAAGTGGGATGAGCAAGAAAGAGAAATCCAACCACCCTCCTGTCTGGGAGCACTGGGATTGCACCAAAAAAAGTGAACAAATATCCTGACACAGGCAGGAAAGGAAGGAAAAATCAGACAGAAGCCCAGAGAGCTCCATCCCAGAGTTCAGGAAGCACAGGAATGAAGACAGAGTTACTAAAATCTACATTTAGCTAAATTTTGTGAAGGAAAGGAGAACCACAATACTTTCTTCAGTTATCTAAATAAAAGAAGAGTGCAAGGTGGTGAGAAAAAAAGCAGGACTGATACAAAAGTTGAGGAGGGATTAAGGATTTCCTGTAATGCAAATTAGCTAAAAAAATTAAAATATTTTAAATATTTAAAATAATAATTTGCCCCACATTAACTGAGGGGCATTTAATACACATTTAATACACATTTAATGCACATTTAATACAGAAAAGTGGAAAATAAAGGAAAATGCCAGTGAAAATTAAAAGAAATGGTCACTGCTTGAGATGAAAACAAGACACTGCAAGGTCCAGCCCAGAACTCCAAAGGAATAGGAGAGGGAATTGCAGACAGTTGGACATGGTTAGGAGGATTTTTAATAAATTTGTCAAATCAGGGATTAAAGCAAATCCTCAGAGAATAACAAATGCATCACTTAAGGAATCCCTCCCCTTCTGACTCAGGGATCTCTGTGCTCATTGGCCTGACTTAATTATATGCAGACCTTTTAGGCAAATTTTGAGAGAAAGAATAATTAAAGTCTTGAAAGAAAATTGTAAATGTTATCACATGAACATGGCATTGGAAAGGAAATAGTTCCAGGCTGATCCAATACCTCTCCCATGAAGTGCTGACTGATTTATTCCAAAGTCACTGGATCTATTCATGTTTCAGTAAAACTTCAGTAAAATTATTACATTTCAGCAAAACATTTGCTTTAGGCGCTGTAGGAGAAGTTATTACGTAACAAAAGCAGATAAAGATTATAAAAGAACAATAAGAATTTAATTAAAGAGTGGTGATAATGAACTTGGATGGAAGAAGAATGTTGAGTTGCTGAGAGGTTACAAGGACATTGCTAAGATGAATTTTAATGAGCCAGATAAAAATGGAAATTAGTAAGGATAAACAGCAAAAAATTCTGGAAATAATTAGGAATTTATCAATTAGAAAAGACACAAGGGGAGAGATCTTGATATGCCTTGGTTTATCAGCAAATCCCTGTGGAAAGACAGGTGTGATCCAGGGATGTGGGAGGGGAAACACCACCAGGAGGGAGCTGAAATGCTGCTGGAAAAATCTNCCAAAGGAATAGAAGAGGGAATTGCAGACAGTTGGACATGGTTAGGAAGATTTTTAATAAATTTGTCAAATCAGGGATTAGAGCAAATCCTCAGAGAATAACAAATGCATCACTTAAGGAATCCCTCCCCTTCTGACTCAGGTATCTCTGTGCTCATTGGCCTGACTTAATTATATGCAGACCTTTTAGGCAAATTTTGAGAGAAAGAATAATTAAAGTCTTGAAAGAAAATTGTAAATGTTATCACATGAACATGGCATTGGAAAGGAAATAGTTCCAGGCTGATCCAATACCTCTCCCATGAAGTGCTGACTGATTTATTCCATTTTAAGTCACTGGATCTATTCATGTTTCAGTAAAATTTCAGTAAAATTATTACATTTCAGCAAAACATTTGCTTTAGGCGCTGTAGGAGAAGTTATTACGTAACAAAAGCAGATAAAGATTATAAAAGAACAATAAGAATTTAATTAAAGAGTGGTGATAATGAACTTGGATGGAAGAAGAATGTTTGTGTTGCTGAGAGGTTACAAGGACATTGCTAAGATGAATTTTAATGAGCCAGATAAAAATGGAAATTAGTAAGGATAAACAGCAAAAAATTCTGGAAATAATTAGGAATTTATCAATTAGAAAAGACACAAGGGGAGAGATCTTGATATGCCTTGGTTTATCAGCAAATCCCTGTGGAAAGACAGGTGTGATCCAGGGATGTGGGAGGGGAAACACCACCAGGAGGGAGCTGAAATGCTGCTGGAAAAATCTTGTATTTTCCCTGAGTTCTGATCTCCAATGTCCTTCTTGTTCTGGCTCTGCTCCTCCAGGCAGATTCCTCATCTGGCTGATCCAAGGGGATTAAGGGGAGAGTTTGAAGGAATTCTGCCCTGGAAATGTTGATTATTGATGTTTTATCACCTCACATCAGGTGATGCTTTTACAGCCACACTCTGGACTGACCTCATTGTTCCAAACAAAGAAATTCCAAGCAGGATTCAGTCCTTGGGACCCTTCCCTGTCCCTCATCAGGCAAAGCCTGACAGTTGCCATCACCAGGACTCTGAACCCACTAAAATGCCCTGGCATCATCATTTTTGTGCTTTTTTTTTTTGTTGCTTTTGTTGATCTGAGTCCCAAAAAATAGTCAGAGTGTTCCTTCTAAAGACACTTTTGACCATTGGGTGAGGGCAGTGGTGGGAGGGATGTTTGGGAGGCTGTTTGGGATCACAAAAACCAATGGAGAAGAGGCCCATCTTCAGCTTTCCTGGGAGACAGAAGAATCCCCCTTCCCCTCCTAACCCCAAGCTGTGGCTGGGAATCACCAGGAATAAAACTAAAGATAGTTCCAGCAAGCAGACTCACCATTTTTGGGAGTGGATAATCATATTCCAGAGGCCAGGAACCACCACCATTCCTCACTTTAGTATTCTCTTCACTTCCCATGAGGAAATGAGCCTCAAACACCCAAGTCAATAAAATTCACAGCTCAGGTGAGGTGCAAGGCACAACTTCCTTGGCATAACCTTTGATTTATTTGCCTTAATCCCTTTATTTCCCTTAATCCTGCAGCTTAATCCCTTTATTTCCCTTAATCCTGCAGCTCTCCATCATTCCATGAATTGTGTTCTGTAGTTCCCATCTTAAACTCAAGACTAAGTAAATCTAGATGCAAACAAAGGCTGATTTTATTTCTCTACACTTCTGCAAGCAGAAACATCACTGCAACAAGGTCAAAAATCATCAAGACCATCCTATTTTTCTACAGGAATTCAAATAGATCATATTATGAATGGACACGTATTAAAAATGGCTTTTCCCAGTGGGAAAGAACACCATGAATATTAATATATTTAAACTCTCTGTTCTCTGGCAGATCAGAGTCATGGCCCAGGCAAAACAGAAGAGCTGGAGCTGAGAAGGGTATTGAGAGAAACTCAGGAAATGAAGAAAAGAAAGGAAAGAACCAACCTTGGACAATTCCAGGGATGAGACAGCCACAGCTGCTCTGGGCAACCTGTGCCAGGGTCTCACCATGCTCACAGGGAAGAAAACTGGGTCAGTGCATCAAGTTTTGAACACCTTTAGCAAGTTATGAACACCTTTAGCAAGTTTTGAACACCTATAAGAAGTTTTCCCCGCAATAAATGTCAATATGGAGCTGAACATCTCCTTTCCAGAGAAGTCTCCATACCTCAAATATTTAATTAACTTCTTAATGTTAATTCTTTGTGTTTTGCAATGTCTCTCTTTGTTCCTCTGGTTAGAAAACCTAACCCCTAAGTTTTTAAATCACTGTGTAAAATAATTTTAATTTTTTCCACAAACAGAAAGAACTTCTGGAGCAGCTTTTAGCCCATCCCTGATTGTTTGCCTTCAGTCTCCTCCAGCAGAGCATTACCAACCCTGACAGCATTGATTTTCAAATGTATGATTGCCAGTGAAATATTAAACCCTATTGATCTGAAATTCAGGATCGGCTGCCTGCGAGATCCTCTGAATATTTTGGGCATGGACAGTTTCATTTATCAGCTCCTCCGATGGCAGAATAATGAGAGCTCCATCATGTCCCCGTTTGGAGATGGAGAGTTTCCCGTCAGATTACGGCATCTGCAATCTGGAGAAGTGTCCTCTGCATTATGTTTGCTAATTGGGCAATTTATCCTCCCTGGGAAGCTTTTCCATCCATTTCTCAGGACAAAAAACATCCATCTTTTCACCCACTGAAATTTCGCAGCGTTCTCTTCTTCTTATGGAAGAAGTGATAGGAGCGTAATGAAGGTTTCCATGATTAAACCAAAAAATCAAGGAAATTAGTGTTGAAACAGAGCTTTTCTGGTGGGTTGGGGTTTATGTTTGGAGATGGAGAGTGAGATTTGCCCCAAAAATGCTCCATGGAAAGGGCTCAGTGATACAAAACACCCCAAAAACTCTTCCTGTGGGACAGTGAAGGGAATCCTGCCTAGGATGTTCTTTAGAAACTCAGAAATGCACAGAAATATTAAAAAAAACCATTAACCCAGCTCATGGTTTTCATGCTAAGAAAGGACTAAAGACTAAATTTCACAAGCATTGTGCAAGATTGAATTAATAAATGAGACAATAATTTTAAATTTGGTCTTTCTGGGCTGACTGAGGCTAAACCAAACCCTTCATTATTTCCCTCTCCACCCTGAGTCTCTGCCTGGTACCAAAATGTTTTTGCTTTGCTGATTTCTGCCACTTTTCTTAAAAAAAAACAATTTATTTCACTAGGAAAGCAACCTGACTTAATTCAGCTCATTTACAATCTTCTGATATCCCTCCACAGGAAAAATTTTTCACAAAAAAATCTTCCTTTCCTTCTTCTTTTTCTTTGCCTGTCAAGGTGAGATTTTGGTGTCACGAGGTGCTCATTGCCTCTCCAAACAAGGTGACAATATCCACAATTTTCTTCCACAGCCTCAAATATTCTCAGATGGACCATCAAGAACTTCAAATCCATCTGTGTCAAACATGAATTTTCAGTCTTAAATAGAATCTTGGAATTATTTCCATAATGCTGCCTGAAATTGGAGTAATTATGACCATAAATATATTTTTTATCACCAAAAAAAATCCCTCTTTACATTTGTGAGTATAAACAGAATCAGGATGTTCTTAATTCCTGTGTGGATTATCTCTTTTAGAGATTCCAGGTTAAGAAACAAATTATTTTCACCACAGAGTCTCAGTAATTTTTTGCTCTCAAAAAATTCTATAGTTTTCCAGCCATCAACTTTTGTATGGAATTAATTCCATTCCAAATCTGTGAAGGATTTGTCTTAATTTCTGCCCATCTCTAACTCATTAAACAAGGAAATGGAGAAGTGTCAGTTTCCTGATTCTGCCAGGAACACTTTAGGAATTTAAAGCAAATATTTTCATCCTGTGAAAATGTTATCATAAAAATATGTAAAAAAATCTGTAAAATATGCAGAGTTTGGACTTATACAAAGTAATCTTTCTATTAATACGACAAAAGAATTGCTCAATTGCTAGAAAACACTTAATTCTTAATAAAGAAAATTAATAATTCTTGCCTAAATTTGTGGCTTCAGACACAAATATTTGATGTTAAACCATTATCATTGGTGTTTTCCTTCCTAGAAGATCCCATGGTGAACCCATGCAGAAAAACCCTCTAATCTGAGCCTCAAGCTCTTCCACCTTCCCAGCCAGTTGGATTCTGCATGAACTGAGGATACAGATGGATGTAGAGCCCCATTTATGGAGAAATGAAGGTTTTTAGGGTTAAGGATTCACTTAATGGTGAAAATGTTCTGGTTTTCAACCTGGAATCTCTTAAAGGTTTAATCCACACAGGAATTAAGAACATCCTGATTGTGTCTGTACTCAAAAACGTAAAGAGAGAAATTTTTTGGGGGGATAAAACATGTATTTATGGTCACAATTACTCCAATTTCAGGCAGCGTTATGGAAATAATTCCAAGATTCTATTTAAGACTGAAAATTCATATTTGACACAGATGATGATGGACAGAGCAGTTTGGACCAGCAGGGCTGAGTCTTCAGCTGGGTGATGTCTTCAGGCACTGCTGCTGTCAGTTGTTGTTGGGTGAGGATCTCCCATCCTTTCTGTGGGATTTAATTCCAAATATCCCAGCTGCTCCTCTCTAAAGCAGGGCTGATACCTTGGAGAGTTCAAAGCCCAGGCAGGGAAACACTGGGGGAATAAAAAGCCCAGTGGAAGATCCAGGCACCAGTGTAGGGGAAAGAACTGTGATCCCAGAAGGCCTGCTGGGATCTGAGGGAGCTTTCCTTTGACTGATCCTCAGCTCGAAACTCCTGATTGTTTTGCTTTAATGTAGAGGCAGCACAGACAATCCATCATCCCTCGTGTCATCTTGGTGTTTGGCTTTTTAAAATATTAATGAACAGTCTGGTCCCTCCTTTTGCTGACCACTGAAAACAGCCCCCAGTTCCCCTGGGGGAACCCAGGCTGATTCTTTAAGCCTGGGATTGAAATTCAGTCAAAGCTGGGGGTGAACGGAAATCATTTGTTGTGTGACAGTGACACGAGGCAGCTCCTTTTTGTTTGCCAGGGAGCTCAGGGATTCTGTGTCTATTTATTGTCATCAGCTGAGGTATTGATGGTCACCCAAAACTCTGCGGCTTTGGAGAGGGGAGGCAGCTGCAGATTTGGCAGAAGCAGCCCCTGAGTTGGAACAAGAAGGGCTTTGTTGGTTTTTTTTCAAAAAACTCTGCACAGAACAAGGAAACTCCAGCTGGTCTGGCTGGGAATGGGAAGGAATGGCCAGGATGGTCCCAGATGATGGAGGATGGACGTGCCAGGGAAGTGCAGCCCTATCTATCCCCTCCCTCTGATGTCATGGAATCCTGGGATGGTTTGGGTTGGAAGGGTCAAAAAGTCCTTGATCCAAAGATCATCCAGTGCCACCTGCAGGGACACCTTCCCAGGCTGCTCCAAGCTCCAGTGTCCAACCTGGCCTTGGACACTTCAGGGATCCAGGGGCAGCCCCAGCTGCTCTGGGNGTGAATTCTCCTCCCAGTCCGTGCTCCTGGCTGGGATTGCCCCGACCCAGGAGCAGCCCCTGGCACTGGGAATTGTGGAACTCCATGAGGTTCTCCTGGGCCACTTCTCATGTTTGTGCACTTTGCAGTCTCCTGCCTCAGTCTGCACAATAAATTTTGAGTTCCTGACTCCTCCATCCAAATCCCTTTGGTGTTTTACTCACACAGCGACACAATCAAAAAAATCTCCACGTCAGATTTATTTCTTCAGCTCCTCTGAGTGGACAATTCTTCTTCTTCATGGAATTATTGGCTGCTTCCTCAACACTCAGCTTTGGAGCTGCTCAATCAGTCCCAGCAGCCTTAGCAGACGCCACCTGTGGCTCCTCCACACATGGAGAGATAAACAACAATTCCTGATTCAAGGAATTCAAAGCACTGCCCTGTCATGGGAGAAAAATTTGGGAGAAATCAACAGGACAAAAAAAAAAGAAATAGCCAGTTACTGTTGAAACTCTAAATAGAGAACCTTAACATAACAGTCTCCTAAAAATAATTGTTCTGTTTCCTGAAAAGGTGATGTAAAATCTCAGAAAAATGCCAGAGGGAAAAGATTTCTTGGGAATAGCTTAATTATGGTGCAACTTCTCCTCTTTTAATGGTGATTGCTTTGCAGGAGGAAAAAAATAAAGGTTTCCTGCTGGAGAACTCAACAAGAGTTTCAGCAGGACTGAGTCTGGTAAGAAATCCCAAAAAGACCGAAAACTGTCTTTTTTTCTTGTATAAATATCTTTTTCCAAAAGAGAAATAAATAAATAAATAAATATGCCTTTTGCATAAATATAATTTTTCCAAGAAGAAAAAAAAATTAAATGAATATAAATAAATAAATAAAAATAAATACCTAAAAATAAATAAATAGAAATAAATAAATAGTGCAACCTCTCCATTTACAGCTGAGACCCTCTGTGACCTTAGCTCCCAGGGAGGTTTAACCTACTCTGATTAACTTTCCCATGTTATTCCATGAAATAAAACCAGTTTTGACACCCAGAGACTGAGGCATCCCAGGGATAACACAATAACCCCATGGAATCATTCCAAATTGAGTTGCAATAATTCATTTAGGTGACCATACAGATTTGTTATGTGGAATATGAAACATTGCAAAATGAAATCAATAGAAATGTTTCTTGTTAATGAAGATAGACTGGGCTCTTCTGGGTGAGATTTGGACTCCATAGCACAGAAATCCGATTTGGATTCAGAATTCCACAGTATCTGACTGCTTAAAAAATGAGGAAAACATTATTTTATAATGATATGGTTGGACAGCTAGGAAATTATATCCTGAATTTTGTTCCATGCTTTGCTCATTAAGAATGCAAGCACAGAGCAGCCAACAGCAACGGGAGTTTCACCATGTTCTTCCACAAGGGCTTCACCCTACGTTTTTTGGGGATTATGGTTGGATTCTCAGTGAAATTCATCCTCCTGACATGGGTTTTGAAGGACGTGAATTTTCAATGGTGGGTTTTTTTAAAACCTTACAAAATTTGATGCTGATTTATTCTTAAGACAAACACGCTCAAGTGTAGCGAGTGACAGGAAGAGAGGAAATGGCCTCAAGTCCCTCCAGGGGGGAAATGATGCCTCAGGTTTGAGNTAAGCTGGATATTATAAAAAAAAAAAAATCACAGAAAGGGTTGTAAAACATTGGAATGGGCTGCCCAGGAAAATCATGGAGTCACCATCCTCAGAAGTGTTGAAAAAAACCTGTGGATGTGGCACTTGGGGACATGGTTTAATAATGAACATGGTGGTGATAGTTGGACTTGATGGTCTTAAAGATCTTTTCCAGCATTAACAAATTTATTCCATAAATGCAGCTGGATTTTTATTATTATTGTGGCCAAGCAACTCCATTTCAGATTCCCTGGAAAATCTTTGTGTTGCAGCATGGACATATCCAGGGTTTTTTGCTTTATTCCTGCTTGTACAGAAATTCTCTCAGTCTTTGTCTCAGAGGCTTTGAGCCAAAAATCCATGGAAGTGGCAAAGCTGCTTAAAGGAGATCTCTGGGAAGAAGGAAAAACCCAAACAACCATGGACACAACAGAATATTTAACAGCAGGTCCTGCAGGATGACATCCCTTTTCCCATTGGAAATATGGAATGCCTTCAGAGTTAGTGCAGCATCAAATTTGGAATAAATTGACTGAATTTAATCTATTTAGGGAACTCCAGATTGGCTCCTTAAAGCCCTGAGCAGAAACTTGTGATAGGTTCAGCCAAGACAACATCAAGGCAAAAAATTGTGACTCCATGGGAGAAAAAGGAGCTCTTGGAGTGTTATGGAGAGCTCTGGACACAGTGATTAAAGGAGGTTGAACTCCTTGACCTGGCAAATCAAATTGGTGACAGCTCACTATGTTAAACTACATTAAAATTTATGACATTGAAGAAGAGGATCAATGTGTGAATAAAGCCTAAATTAGGAGACCTCTGGAGCAGGGGAAACAATCACCTGCAGGATTTCCAAACAAAGATTCCACATTCATTTGCTGGCCCCAAAATAATATGAAAGTCTCTTTGAAAGAGAGAGGAAAAGAGATTAAATGCCTTGGAAAAAAAACCCTGCAAATGGTCATTAGAGAAAATCTGAGGAAGTTTCACGAAATAGCTGTAAATGACTTTTTGTAAATGGCTTTTCTGGCTCGGGGAAACGACCCTGTGACAGCAGCAACCTCTGGCCAGGGTTCAGGGCACTGGAAATTCAAACACCTCGGCCACAGTTCAGGTGTCAAGCAGGGCTTTGTGCCCTGCAAAACAAACTTATTATAGAGCTGAAAACTTATGATGAAAAGCAGTGCTTACAGCTCCTTAAAGCACTTTGGAATTTCAATAATGATTTCTGGAATTAAAAGGATGCTGTTGAGGTAAAGTCATTTCTTAGAATAAAAAACTTTAAACCATTTTTTTTCTGCTAGGAACAGTCTTTTTTATTTCAGAACTGGACATGGAAAACCATTTATTTTTCAGTGGTTTCACCTTTAATTTGTATTTTTATATCATTCAGCCTGAGCTAACAGTTTTATTTACATTTTTACAGCTTTATTTCCATTTATAATCAACTCTGATGAAAATAAAGAAACTCTCTTGACCCTTCCCTATGTCACCTGTGTTTCCAAAAGAGGAGAAGCCAAAAATAAAGCACAGGGACTGACTCTTTAGAGACTCCTTACTCTAAAACTGCTTCTCTTTAGCTCTATTTTGTAAATCAAAAAAAAGGGGGAACTGATAAAAAGCAAAAACAAAGCCAAATAAAACCAACAAGAAGCATAGCTACTCTGAAGTTAAATCAGAAATGGTCAAATATAATCCATGAATGCTTTCTCCTGCTTTTCAGTGCCACTAGAAATGTCCTTTCCTCATCACCTTGGCCCTGACTCGGACACATAAAAACAACAGCAGTTTCTACCTGCAGAATTTACCTTTATTTTATTCTTCCTCCAAAAGTGAAGAGCTTCAAGAACCTTTGTTCACTTCCAGCCTCTCTCCTTCCTCTCAAAAAGATAAAAATTATTGAAAGTTTGGATGTTCACCACACATTTAAGGGCAGATCTCCCAGTAATCCTTTGGAATCCCATGAAATATTTCCACATAACCAAGTGGGTGACAACAGCAACCCCACAGTGGCAAAACAAGGAGCTGTTCCTGGCCAAAGGGAATTCCTGGGGGTTGTTCTGGCTGTTCCAAGGTGATACTTGGACTGGAGATGGGATTCTTCCCACAGTGTCTGGATTCTGGGGACAGTCATGTGCTTGCAGCAGGAACAGGGTTTGAAATCCACTGGTGTGGCTCAGTGATTTTTACACCCATGGTCAGGACATGAGATCCGTGTGCTTTTCCACTTTCCCAGTTTCCACTGGTGTTCTGGGAGAGCTCCCCAGTGCTGCCTGAGCCACAGGGACCCTGAGAGCAGAGCTGGTGGCTTTAACAAGAAATAAATGAAGAATTGATGCCACTTTGACTGAATCCACTCACATCTAAACGGCACCTCCGCAGTGCCGAAGGGATCCCTCAAAATGATGGATGAAAATCCAATAAAGATTTCGGAGCCAGGAGGGGACAGGGAGTTGTGTGACTGCAGTCCTGACACCGAGCCAGCCTCTGCTCCATGGGCATCCCAGGCCCTCGTGGGTTGGGATGAGACCTGGGGTGGGTTGGGAAAGGAACCATCCAGGCCTGGCAGGGTGCAGAGGGTGAGTTTGTTGTGGGGATTCTTTGGAAAGGTGGTCTCAGGTTTTACCTTGGTTTTAAACTGCCAGAGAGCAGGGTTAGATGGAATAGGGAGGGGAGGGAGGCCCTGGCACAGGGTGTCCAGAGCAGCTGGGGCTGCCCCTGGATCCCTGGAAGTGCCCAAGGCCAGGTTGGACACTGGGGCTGGGAGCAGCCTGGGACAGTGGGAGGTGTCCCTGCCATGGCAGGGGTGGGCTTTGAGATCCCTTCCAACCCAAACCATTCCATGATTCTATGAAAATATTCCCATTTCCTCTTAGTTGCTCAATCATTTCCCTCTCCTATCCATCTGATGTTCCTAACTTGTGTCCCTGTCGTAGCTGAGACAAAGACAATACACAGCAACACTCCATTTTCAGAAGGCTTCAAACCTGGTTTTATTCTAGCATGCATGCTTTATACATTCTTACAAAACTCCTAAGTTTCAACTTACTCATTGGTCAGGAAAGACAAACAAAGTGTTTATTGGAACAGGCAGTTGCAGGTTTCTCTTATTTACCCTTCTTTCTTTCTTGGTTTCTGTGTCAACAACCTTGGTAGAAAATTCTTCCAGGGGTAAACATGGATCCTCTGATCAAACTTCTCTCTGGCTCACAGAAGTCACTGTAAAACCTCTTCCACGTGCCCCAGTGCAACCCAGTTCTTGTCCACTCTTTCCTGTACCTCCCCCTCGCTGATTTTTCCACTCAGCTCTCAATCCAATTTCAGACTTGTGCTCTCTCCTTTGTTTTTCTCCCTAAATCCTCCCTAATTTCTCCTCCAAAATTCCACTCACAAAAGCAGATCAGCTCAAATTACACCCTGCATGGTCCTGTCACCTTTTTCCATGACCTTTGGCCAAACTGGGTCCAAGAGCAGAGCTGGTCCCTGGCCAGGAACCTGGGGTGGGTGCCACGTGTCCATCCCAGTGGGAACTGTCCACCAGGAGCCAGGTGCTGAAGGATCAGGGCAAGGGGACACTCCCACACTCTGCTGTCACCAAAACTGCTGGGACATGCAGAGCTTTATCTTCTTTTCTGCCAAGGTCAGGATGAAATGTGTGAGNACCAGTTATCCTCTGTCCAACAGGAACAGAGGGAAGAATTCCCTTCAGTTTTCCTTTCAGTTTTTTCCTTTCAGTTTTTTCCTTTCAGCTTTCCAAGCCCTGGGAGAGTTGTCCCAAAAATGGGGCCTGTAAGTACATGTGGCCTCTTCCCACTGAAGGAAAATGTCAGGAAAAGATCCTTCACTTCAGTGTTTCCCCAAATGTTCTAAAGTTTGTCTTCGCACCAAAAATGGAGGGAAATTTACCCCTGGAATTATTTCATCAGCTCTTAAGGGACTTTCTTAATTGAAACATCTTCTCCAGCCTCTCATTATCCTTTTACAAGTCCTTAATTTATTATTTCTTGGGGATTTTTTAGAAGCTCAGACCTTGTCATCAGGTGGTGATTGCATGACAGCTCTTTACATCGACTTTGTGCTACGAAAATGGAAATTAAAAGGTTGTGATTCTTTTTGTGTGTGGCTGGCACAGCATTGTGTTGTGCCCAAACATTCTTCCCATCCCTGTTCCTCCAAAAGGCTTCTTCTCTGATGAGTTCTTAATTTAGGGAAAAAATTTTTTAAAAATTGATTTTTCTGCCAGCATCTCTTCCTGATCTGTGGGACATCTGTGACAACAAACTGGGACATTCTGATGACTGAAAAAACCATTTTTCATCTCTGGGATTTTAACTGTTCCATTTTGTTCTTACAATATGGGATAAAATGTCTCACTTTCCCTGTCTTGGCCTGCACAAAGTTTGGTGTTCCCATTCCATGGCAGAGATCCAAATCTCTGATGAAAAGACACCTTTTCTGTCCAGTACATGATTTCTTTTTAAAAGTTCTGTCTTGCCAGCATCAAGGAAGAACCATTTAATTTATTTTTTATTATTAATGTGCATTCCTGCCATGCTGTTCTTCAGCCACAGGACTCTCCCAAATGGAAAGGCTGGACAGAAATCCTGTTCTCCCCTGGATTTTTCAGTCATTGATCCACATTCAGCTACATCAGCTTCCAATACTTTTGCTTTCCAGTGTGCTTGTTTTGCCTACTGAATTTTTCAGGACACTCATTTCACCTGGGGATATTCTATTGAATGCTTTGGGGCCAGGGCTGAGATAAAGAGTTGAGTGTAGGCACTTAATGAGGAACTTTGGAGGTTGTTTTATATTTGTATGAGGAGAGGTTGCACTTGTTAATTTATCCAATTTATAAATCACAAAAATTTTTATTGTTTTAAATTTATAGCACAGTTTTTCTGTGGATCCTTTCAATGCAGGCAAAGTCCACAGACAATTTCTTGAGGAAAAATTTCTCAGTTTTACTTCACCCCCATTTTACTAGACAAAACTCTCCAAAGTTCTGTCTGGAGAGCTTGAAAGATTTTCAGTCAGGATGGGCATTATTAGATGGAAGGGAAGGAAATGTGATTCCTCCTTGCTCAATCCTCCTGAATTTTGAACTGCACAGGATGGAAGTTCCCATAAACAATTCCACCCCTGATTTTTAGGCTCTGCCATTTCAGGGAGGAGCTCCCTGGGGAATGGCATGGCCCCAAGGCTGCCAGAAATCCAGGAGATTTTGGGCACCACTCCCAGGGATTCCCAAGGTGGGATTGTTTTGGGGTCTGTGCAGTTGGATTTGGATGATCCTTTCGTGTCCCTTCCAACTCAGGATATTCCATAATTCTATGATTCTCTGGTTTCTTTAATCTGCCCAGCTCACAAGGAACTTGTAATTAATGAGCTCAAAATCCCTTCTCCATTCTTCCACCTCAGTCCCACAGGCAGGGAAGGCTCTAAATTAAACATTTTATGGAAAACAAGGACTTGGACTTCTGCCTCCAGTGCCACTGGGGCAGCCACTTAATATTGTTAAACCAAACAAAAAAAAATTAATTGAATGACAATTTCTAAATTTAATAGATGTGGATCTTCACTTGGAGCAGGCTGGAATTACCTTGAGTCCTAGGGAAAGGTTACCCATTAACTCCTGAGTTCTGATTGGAGGATTCCAATATTGGGATTTCATTAACAAGATTTATAGGAGCACTCGGTGGCCGCTGTAGTAATGATTGTTATCATTGCATAATCAGAGAAATATTTTCTATATTTTCTGATTAAAGTCCAATTTCTTCTGAAATTCTAATGTTTGTGAAGCAGGCAGCCTGATTTAATGACAAGTTGTGACTGCAATATTATAACACCAGCTCCTCTTTGTTTGTCCTGAACCCTGCTGACACAAATTTGATTAATCCTAATTTCTAAAGGCCAAATTCTGATTGTTTTTAAGAGTCCTCAACAAGTCCAACCAGTTTAGAGAAGAAAATGTTGTTTGATCCAAAAGAGGGATGCTCAGAGACATTTTCCTGACTCCCTGCATGCAACACATCCCACAATCCATGGAACCCCTTGTATTCTGCCAGTGGGGTGTTCATGGGGAGAGGTCTCCTATATAAGACCTCCATGTGAGGAGCAGCTGAGGGAGCTGGAAAGGGGCTCAGCCTGGAGAAAAGGAGGCTCAGGGGGGACCTTGTGGCTCTGCACAATTCCTGCCAGGAGGGGACAGCCGGGGCGGTCGGGCTCTGCTCCCAGGGAACAGGGACAGGAGGAGAGGGAATGGCCTCAGGGGAGGTTTATATTGGATATTATATTGGAAAAATTTCCCCATGGAAAGGGTGCTCAGGCCTTGGGATGAGCTGCCCAGGGAGCTTTGCAGTGCCCATCCCTACAGGTGTCCCCTGGAGGTGGCACTCAGTGCTCTGGGCTGGGGACAAGGTGGGCATGGGGCCCAGCTGGGACTCCATGGCCTTGGAAGTCTTTTCCAACCTCAATAATTTAGACACTCTGTGATTATAAATCACAGAACATGTCACAAACACCTTTAAGTCAACTCTCTATCCCACACAACTTGTGAGTAGAGCTGGCTAAACTTTTTACATCAAAAAGATGTGTCCATGTATAAAATCTTCCAAAAATCCCACTACTTTTATCTTCTCGCTCACAAAGAAATGGTTTCAAAGTTCTGATGCTTTGGGAAGAAGTTCTAAATTATTTACTCTGTTTTTCCCCTGCTCTCTCTCCTCTTAGGCTCTGTCACCACAGAGAAAGTACTGAGAGTAGTGACAAGTCCAATATCAATAAACATAATAATAATTGATTTCTGGGAGATGAAAAATCTGAAATTAGTGGCAATTTCCCCCCAGAGTGTTGTCTGATTAATTTAATGTTCATCTAAGTCTAAGTCATTCTAATACTTATCTGCTCAGCAAACCTTTGGGATGTGTCTGTGGGCCAAAGACCAGAAGTGAAGAATTATTGCACAGTCCAGGGGTTTTTTAATTTTTCTAACAAAACAAAGAAAGAAAGATTTGAGGAGATGCTAAAAGTTGTGTTTGCTGTAATTCTTTTAATTCTGTCATTATTTCTGAAGAAAAATTGACAATGTGGGAGAGGAGGAGAAGCAGAAAACATTGTCCCATCTCGTGGCTGCCATGGAAAAGCTGGAATGAAGGAGCATGGGAAGAGTAAGGGGGAAAGATGAGCTTGGGCTGGGATTTATCAAAAAAACATTGCCAACATGATCAGGGACTAAAAGCTTGGGAACAAGGGAAGATTTGAGACAACTTTAGGATATAATTCAGGAAAAAAAATGTATTAATGAATGAATTTGGCACAAAAAGGGGAACTGTGACCCAGCAAAAAATCTCTGGGAAGTTTCTCCATGTCCCAGCAGGAGGAGGAGGAAGATGTGGCTACTAACATGAAACATTGAAAAATTACCTGAGATTGGGATGGACCAGCAGGGGAACATCTCAACAGTTTTCCAAGGTGTGATGTTCCCTGTTAGACCATCTTGGATTTCACTGTTGCATCTGATGCCTCAGGTTTGAGCTTTTCTATTTTTCACATTCTGTGCTGCTTTAGTGTGTGGGTCTGAGCTTCATATCAGGGGATGGTGAGCTCTGTGCACAGAGCAGGGAGACAAAACAATTCCTTCTCCAGCTGGGCACCAAGGACAAATGACCCAAATCTCAGGCCCAAGAGCACAAACAACGTGGGCTGGAGAGAGAAAAACAAGCAGGATGGGACTGCATGGGCTAAAGCTGGAACTGGACAATGAACTCCAAGGTGCAAATGGAGCAGAACTGATCAAAGGGAGAGCCCCCGTGAGCGGCCGTGCATTTTGGGACCATTTTGGTTCATCTTGGGTGCAGCCCTGGCTGGGCTCTTGTGCTGCCCAAGGTTGATCCATGGAGGAGATCCTTTGAATAAATCCCTGCTTTATTCTTTAGCTCTGTCCAGCCTCTGCTCTAGGTCAGCCTTCACAAGGCATCACATCCTGCCCAAAACACAGACAGAGACCTCAGGCACTGCCCTAAGCTTTGCAGGTAAAGCCCAAACTCGGATGACCAAAAAAAGACCAACAGTTTTCCAGTGTGTGACGTTCCCTGTTAAACCAACCTGGATTTCACTGTTGCATCCTACCCAACACATGGACAGAGACCTCAGGCACCATCCCAAGCTTTGCAGACAAAGCCCAAACTCAGATGGCAAAGGAAGGATCCTGTGAAATCCCGCACCATTCCGAGACACGGACGTTTTCCTGCAGCCCATTAACGATTCAGACAGCCCCAGAATTGTTCATTACTGGGAGAGACAGCATTCCTGTTGTTTAGGCAGTGGCATCCTTCATCAGTCCTTAATCATCCCTAAATTGAGCTCTCCTGAGTGGGCTCCCTCCTCTCGGAAAGGAGGAAGAAACCCTGCACGACAGGAACTGGAGTTAACTGCCTGATTCTTTGCACCCAGTGTGGTTTCAGAGAGGAAATAAAGAGCATTTAGAGTGACTGAATCCCATCAGATCTTCCAGACATCCTCATTAGGCTGTTCTAATTAGGGTTGTGTTGTTTGCTTCATTTTCTTTCGATAGTGTTAGCTGGCAAAGACTGATGCCTTTAGCCCTCTAATAAATTAATTATTAATGCAGGAGTTAATAATTCATGTTAATTGGTACTATGAGCTACTTTCCCCAACAAATGTGAGCAAAGGTCAAAACTTGTTAACAGCAGAGGTGAATTCTATTTTTAAGTTTTCTGTTCCATAATATATCTGGAAAATCAATGTATAGCTTGCAAAATTAACTGGTTTTCAAAAGAACAGCATAGACTGAGGGCAAGGGTGTGGCCTATTCACTTGGTTGCATTTAACTGGGAATTTCCACAGCTTTTGGCATATCCAGAGTCACAGGGAATTTGGGATTGGCCACCATGGATCATCAGGAATTGTCTCTCAGGTGGGCCCAAACCTGAGCAGGGTGTGATGAACAAAACAGAGACTGAGAAAATGTCAATTAGTGAACACCAGGCTGTGGTGTTAGCATTCACTAATGCTACCTGGGAAGTGCATGATGGAGTATCCATGGTGCCTTTCCTGGAAGAGAAGAACCCGTTCCATCATGATTGGGAGGTTCACCTTAGGGGAACGTCAAATAATTCCCCATAATTATTCCTTGCTGCTCAGATAAGACAAATTCACCACTCAATCCTTGAATGAGGTGCAGTGCTTTGATCTCTGCCTTCCCAAATACAGCACAATTCCATGTGAGTGCCTCTCCCAGCCCCTTCATCTGGAATATTGGAGCTGGGATCTGCTTTTAATTTGATGAAATGTTTGAACAGGGCCATGTGCTGTCACATGTGTTCAGCAACTATTTTCCCATGTAAAGAATAAATCTCCAGCCTCTCCTTCCCCAACCAACAGGAAATCATGTCCTTGTTTGGGTTTTGTTTGTAAAACAGACATTCCAAAGAGCAAAGTGAGGGAAGAGATGTGTAGAGTTTGGGAATAGCTTAAAAGGAACCAGCAAAATATGCTTTTAATAAAAATGATCAGCTTTTCTTTAATAGTTGTTACAACCTATTGTAAGTAACTTATATAACACCAGGCTTTCCCAGTACTCACCAGAACCCAGCAACTCAGTTTTCATCATTTAAACATGAGGATGAGGTGGGAATTCATCCAACATCCACTGTCATCAGTGGGAGCTCTTCCACTGCCTCCTGTGGGTGCTGGATCCGGCCACTGCTCAGCAGGACATCCTCATTCTGGGAAGAAAAAGCAATCTCCCTGGAAAAGCTTTCCTTTAGGACATGGCCAATATGTATTTACTCTTTTCTTGTAATTTTGGAAAATCCAGCTGATGTTTTATAAGAAGAGAGCACAGCTCAAGATAAACAAGTAGAGTTTTATAACACTTGGTTCTATTGATGGGAAGCGTTAAAAATTCTGATGGGAAACATCTCATGTCCTGTGTCCAGTTTTTCAGTCTGAGTATATCCAGTTTCCATAACATAAGTGACCTGCAATTCCACAGATTATGGGAGAAATTGCAGGGACACCTCCCACTGTCCCAGGCTGCTCCCAGCCCCAGTGTCCAACCTGGCCTTGGGCACTGCCAGGGATCCAGGGGCAGCCCCAGCTGCTCTGGGAATTCCATCCCAGCCCCTGCCCACCCTGCCAGGGAACAATTCCTCCTCAGTATCCCATCAATCCCTTTCCTCCTTCAGTTTAAAACCATTCCCCCTTGTCCTGTCACTGTCCATATAAAAAGTCCCTCTTCCTCCTTTTTAAAGCCTCCTTTGGACACTGGAAGGGGCTCTAAGGCCACCCCAAAGCTTCTCCTGTGCAGGTGAACAATGCCAGCTGTGCCAGCCTTTCCTCCCAGCAGAGCTGCTCCATCCCTCTGCTCATCCTGGAGCCTCCTCTGGGCTCTCTCCAGCAGCTCCAGCTCCTCCCTGTGCTGGGTCCAGGGCTGGGGCAGCTCTGCAGGTGGGCTCTCACCTGAGGGGGCACAGGGACAGAAATGTCACCCACTTGCAGAAAAATTCCCCCTGGCCCTCCTCTCCTTCCCTGCAGTGCTGGATCCACTCCCTGGATCTGGTGTGTGCAGAGGGCTCTACATCAATTATTTCACCTCACAGCTCCTTCACAGCCCTGCAGAGGTGGAAACACCAGAAACTCGTTCCAAGAGTGATCCTGAGCTCAAGTTAACGGGCAGTGGAAGCAGGAAAGGAAAAGGGCAAACAGGAGGTTTGGGCTGGGGGCAATTCCTCATTTCCTTCTCTGCCTCAGGGTTGGTGTTCCCCTGTTGTGCCACTGTGGCAAAAATCCAAACCCAAGCCTATCTTGAGTAAAGAAAAGCTAAAAATCTAAACCAAACAAAATCTCAAGCAAAACAAAACTCCACGTGATGATGCTGAGCCCTGACTCATACCAATAAAATAAATTCTATTTCTTCCTCCACACTCCATGTTAAGCAAGGAAGGACTTCAAGTCAGAGGAAGAAGAGCTCCAAAGGAAATAATCCTGCAACAAACAATTTGTGACCATCCTGCAAATCCTTCCTAGGGATTGTGGGAGGTTCCAAACACAGTTTGTGGGTAGGGATGTGAATCACGGGGGCTGTTCATGGTGGGGGTACCACAGGAAGCATTTGCAGGATCCTCTGTGTCTTCCCTTCTCCATGAGCAGTTCCCCAGGCTGGGAATTGTCTTTGATGCCTGGAAAAATGTAGATCAGAGGGGGTTTGGTGAGGGGATGAGTCTTTCCTGGCTGTCAAGCCCAGGGTAAAAGGCAGCAACAGCAGCTCTTGGCATGCGTTGTTGTTAATTTTTCTTGGCTTGGAGTACCTGTCTGAAAAGCTGTGGCAGTGCAGGAAGGAAATTTTTCCAGAGATTAAACTATTATTGTTTCCTGTGAGGCTGTCTTCACTGTATATTAAAAAAAAAAAAAAAAA